>BROE01000016.1:11043837-11074831 GCA_036571765.1 Plecoglossus altivelis | reverse complement strand
TTAGATCTAGATGTGGGGGGGGGGGAGGATACGTGAATCAGAACATCACTCCTACTACTGATAGAAAAGATATTACCTCAGCATGCCCCGGGCTGTGCGCTTAAGAGAGAGAGAGCAGACACAGCAGAGAGAGACACAGAGCAGAGAGACACAGAGAGAGGCAAGACACAGAAGCAGAGACACACAGAGAGAGACACACAGAGAGAGACACACAGAGAGAGACACACAGAGAGACAGATATATATATATATATAGAGAGAGAGACACAGAAAGAGAAAGAGAGAGACACAGAAAGAGAAAGAGAAAGAGAGAGACACAAAGAGACAGAGAGAGAGACAGAGAGAGGGAGTGGACTGCATACTGAGCGTCTGTCTATCTCAGAGATGATTAGGACAGTATGTTCAGCTTTGGGGGATGGCTAATGTATGGTAATTAGTTCTGTCCACTCTCTCTGAATGGCAGTGTCTGTGTGTAACAGGTAGCAGATGTCTGGCTCAAAGTGAAACTAGGTGTGTGAGCAGAATACAGACCTACACACACATAAGCATACGATCACACACACAAACAAACACTCAATGTATCTTTGTTCTATCGCTCATGCTATCCTCTCTTACAAACAGAGTTCTACACAGGCGGATGTAGCGATGCTAGCTGTTCGTGCGCTGCTCGTTACTCCTGGATGGTACACTCTGGGGCACATGGAGGTTAACGATGTCTCTTTGATTAGAGAAGAACCAAACACAGTCTGAGCCGGTACCGGCTCTGCCCAGCCCAAACTTCTGTTTACACAACGTTCTGACTGGCCTTAACGAGCCCATGCGATGGGCTCGTGCTAACAGAACCCGACATGTGGCTTGGTTCTCGACACGCGTCAACGACGCTGCCTGCCCATGATGCACTGCAGTTCTCCTGCTCCGCCAGGTAGCTTTGGGGGTAATGCAAGAGAATGAATCCTTTGTATATTTCCACAACACAGACGAGGCCAACTCAGGAAGAGCCTGTGGAATATGGACTAGCTTCCCCCCCCCCCTTCTCTCTCTCCCTCTCTGTCGGCTGAAACTGAAAGATATCTGAGTTCAACAGCAAACTCACTGAAAAATAAGTGTTAGTGACATTCAATCAACATGAGTTAGCAGGAAATGTAGCTAGCAACCAAGTTGGACTTTTTATTTTTTCTGTTTAAAACAGCAGCACCTGCAGTGTACCTGCTAGCTGTAGGCGAGCTAGCTTAGCCATGTGTAGGCGAGCTAGCTTAGCCATGTGTAGGTGAGGTAGCTTAGCCATGTGAAGGTGAGGTAGCTTAGCCATGTGTAGTCGAGCTAGCTTAGCCATGTGAAGGTGAGCTAGCTTAGCCATGTGTAGTCGAGCTAGCTTAGCCATGTGTAGGTGAGGTAGCTTAGCCATGTGTAGGCGAGGTAGCTTAGCCATGTGTAGGCGAGGTAGCTTAGCCATGTGTAGGTGAGGTAGCTTACCCATGTGTAGGCGAGGTAGCTTAGCCATGGGTAGGCGAGGTAGCTTAGCCATGGGTAGGCGAGGTAGCTTAGCCATGGGTAGGCGAGGTAGCTTAGCCATGTGTAGGCGAGGTAACTTAGCCATGTGTAGGCGAGGCAGCTTGGCCATGTGTAGCTCCGAGCTCCACAAAGGCAAGCGGCTTCTGGATGACCAGTGAGAAGGACTGGAGTTGAGGAGAAGCAAAGCTGTAGACAAAGGCTAATGGAAGGTCAGCACTCCTCAGAGTCCCTCCTGGGTTCACACATCTACACAGCCACAGCTGCTTCGTGTCTTCTTGGATGTTACACACACACACACACACACTCACACACATACACACACTCATACACACACTGGTCATGCTGCTCCTCTGTCTGCACAAATGGAAATAACAAACAAGTCCCTGGGGTGCAGTTGAGCTGTGCAGGCTGGAAGATTGATGAAGATGTCAGTGGGTACGCACACACCACAGGCCTTGTTTGTCTCTGAGCACGTGTGACACAGTTTGTGCGAGTGTGTGCGTCTTGTCGCTTGCGTTTCGGTGTAGCTCCGGTAGCCGCGTGCGCAATTTGTCGATTCCTTTGTACGAGTGTTTGTGTACATGTTATCAAGGGTGTAATGTGTAGGGTTGGGTGTGGGATATGTGTCTAATTATGTGTGTGTGAGTCCATTGTTTGTCAATTTGTTTGTGTGCAGTTGTGTGTGTGTCTGTGTGTGTGTGTGTGTCTGGCGTTGCCCTGTGGGCAGTAGCCTAGTTGTGGCGGTGGGAGGGACTGCAGGGCAGGCTGATAACAGACTCCTTCACACACCACCACTATTTTTACCCGCTCTAAAAGTGAGCGTCGCTCGTTACGGCGCACACACAACACAGGCCGTAAAACGGCTGGGTAAAAAACGACGCAGACAAATAGGTTTGGATTTGTTTCGTATGTAGCACCGCATCGCCAAACCCTTTCCCTGTAAAAGTCCTCCCAAAATGGTGGTGGTGGTGGGGGAGGGGGGGGGGGGGGGGGGGTTGTTCGTGATGATGAGTCAAAGTTAGTATCTGGTACCTTTTTCTATTAGTAACCATCTCCCAGGAAAGGCAGTAACTGAAACATCTCTCTCCGGACATCTGCCTCTCTGTCCTGGGACATCAGATCTGCCCCCGCTCTCCCATGGTAGTCCTGTGATTCTCATCTTGATTCTCCTCCATCCCAGCCCAGGCTTCTCCCTGACCCCCCCCCCCCCCCCCACGCCTGCTTCTCCCTCCATCCCTCCATGTCATCTCGTTTGAAGGCAGAGCCACCGGCGGCTATAAATACTCCCAGCTTCCTCTGTGCCTGGCCGGATTAAGCCGGTTGACACTCCCAGTCCCGGGACTTCCCAGTCGGAGCTGCGGGGGGGGGGGGGGGAGGCAGGGAAGGGAAGGGGTGGTGAGTGTACAGACTAGGGAGGGCTGTGGGTGCTGTTTGTGTGATCCAGTGGGTGTTGGCTGGGCGTGGAGGCAGGAGGCTCTGGAGGCTGGAGGAGAGAGGAGAGGCGGAGCGGGGGGGGGGGGGGGGTAGGCCAGGGTTGGGTGGCCAGGGCTGGTGCTACGTGGTCAGGCTGCTTCTCCCCCCACGTTGCCTCCGCTGCCTGAGGTAATGAATGGCTTCCTCCTGGCCTGTGGCCGAGGCCGGGCTGAACAGTATACTTACTCTGGACCAGAATACCCAGGCCATGTCTATGTGTCCTGGCCTCACAAATCCACATGAGCAGGCCTGGAATACACCGGCTGCAGTTCCAGACTATAATCCACCTGCTAGGCCACATCTTCGCTGGGTAGGGTTATGTCACTGAGTTTACACAAGCTATAGTGTATCAGTACGCTGTGTTGTTAATGAAACCTCATACTGTTAAAGAGTTTACTACACTTTAACCATCGACTTCCTCATTCCGGGCTAACTGGACCGTTTAGGAGTGTTTACTTATGTCAGTGTTTGTAGTCTCAGGTCAACTGCTCTCCACTCACCGGCATTTCCTCCTCCCTAATTCTAGGATATGGATGGCTGTGGATAAACATTGCCTGTGTTTGTGGTTCCCTTTGTGTTTGCTGCGTGTAGGTGCTTTTCCTGCTGCGCTCCTTCCAGACGGACACACACAGACCCCAGCCTGGCGCTGGGGACATCATGGCAGCCCTTCGGCCACGCTTGTGGCTTGCCTCCAGGTGATATGGACGTACGCGCAGACACACACACACACATACACACACGCACAAAGATAAGATTCCCTGCTACCTCTCGGGAAGAAAAGCCCCTTGTCCCTGGGGCCCGTCCCAGGGGCCCGTCCCAGGGGCCCGTCCCAGGGGCCCGTCCCTACACTGGCCTGGACCGCCCCACGACCCACACTGGGATCCATTTCAAAGAGTCTGCATGCCGCTCCAGCCACTGCCTGACCCTCCCCACCCTCTACCCCCTCAGCCCACCAGAGATGGTACAGATTAGCCTGTCACCCACCCCCCCTCCCCCCCTACCTGGTGGGGGTCACTCTACAGGACTACTGTAGATAACACAGGGAGGGTTATGGAGAGGGGTTAGCATGCTAACAGACTAGCCTTTCTCAGTTGAGACTGATGAGGCTTTATTAAGATGACAAGGTGGATTCTTGCTCGCTGAGGCGCGGCGCCCTCCCGGCGTTTGATGGCTCACCGCCGCCAAGGCAGCCCAGGAGATCTAGGATAACACGGGTCAGAGGAATCTTCGCCACTTTGAAATGGCCTCGCCTCAAAAACACAACTTATTCAAAGCAGCCATCGTTTGGACTGTGGAATGTGGGGTTTGGCGGTCCGGAGAGTTCCTCCTGGGTCTCGCCCTTCCAGTCGTTGGTGTCACTGTGGGCTTTTCACTATCCAGAGTGAGTCAGCACTTAGTCTTTCCAAAGATGGCCGCCCACTCTCTCCCCAAGATTGATTTTGGCGTTCGCAGAGCAGTGAGGCCCACAGACACACATCAGGATCCTATAGGGTGTATTGGTTGGAATGGGATCTGAGGAGTTATGTTCCTGAGGTCTTTTCATAGGGCTACTACTACACACACATGCGCGCACGCACACACACACACACACACACACACACACACACACACACACACACCCTGGCTGCTACGGCCAGGTTGAGCTGAGAGACTCATCCCTTTGCAAATCTGTTCTCACTTAAACCACACATACTCCCCTAGAGCTCTTCCCATGCTCTGTGTGTGTGTATGTGTGGCCTGTGTGTGTGTGTGTGAGTGTTATTAATATCTGAGTGATGAAAATGTGACGTCAGCCTCACACACTACCCCCCTTGTTCTTGCACACACACTTGCGGGATCGTACAATGCTGCGGTCACATGCTTGTGTGAACACACATACTGTATACACACACCCGCTCCCCTCGCCCACACAAGGAGCAGCAATGTCTGTACACACACACACATACACATATACACACGTAAATGTATATTTATGAAGTCCTCTCTTCAATGATGTCACATAGTTCTGTTTACTGTAGACCTACTTACTGTAGCTGGAGCTGGACACCTGTGTGTATGTGTACACACTTGTACTGTGTTACTCTTGTCTGACCAAAAAAGGAAGACATCTAGGAACTTTGTGCATGGGCACTCCCTTGTGATTGTCCCACGAACACAATTCATGTAGGGTGCTGTGGATCCTACACTCATAGGCATTTACACACACACAGGCATTTACACACAGTCACACAGGTATTTACATACACAGGCATTTACACACACACACACACACACACACACACACACACACACAGGCGTTTACATGCACAATCACACACGCAGGCGTTTACACACACTCTCTCTCTCACACACAAGCACACACACACACACACACACACAGGCATTTATGTACTCACTCACACACATAGGCATTTAAACACACTTACACACAAACACACACACACACACACACCCTTAGTCCCCTTTGTTATCATTGTTGGTTTCAGTGATTCTTTGATGACGCAATTCGCCCATTATGCAGCGCATCAGTCGAGTTCAGCCTGGGAATCTCCCATTGATGAACGACCTACTTATGAAGTCATGCCACAACTCTATGACCTGGTCTGGTGGGTTGACCTCCTGACCTCTGGGCCTTGACTTCAGACAGACCCTGAACCCAGCCACGTCTAATCAGAAGGCATAACTCAAGGCCCTAGACAACTGTAGACAATCTGTAGCCAGACAGTTTATGTAGAATCCTGATTGTTCCAGAAGAAACCTGTATTATTCATCTCTTAAGAAGTCTCTCTCTCTGTCCATCTGTGTGTGTTTCTCAGACAGAACCAGTGTGTGGTGACTCGCGGTGCTTTCCTGGACGTGTTGGGGACTCTGTGTGGTCCTGTGGCTGGGCCCCTCACCGGTAAGTGGTACTGACCCAAGTCTACAGAACCAGCAGAACAAACCACAGAACATACAAAGTACATTTTATTCTGTGTCAAGGAGTTGTGAAATGGAGAGCCGTGTGAATGAGCCAGTGTCGCGTCTGTCCACATCCAGCTCCCCTCTACAGAATGTCAGAGTGTCTGTCGAGGCTGATGTCTGTCGGCCAGGCTGTGGTCTGCCAACCCCACCCCCCACCCCCACCCCCACGCCTTCCTCCCCCTGTCTTTGACTGATTGTTTCACAGGAGAAATGTTGTCTCCTCTGTTCTGGTCACGGTTGAGGCCTGGTGGTGCTGGGGGTGGGGGTGGTGGTGGGGGGGGCGATAAGGAGGGGTCTGATGGTGTCTCCTTCTCCAATCCACAATGAAAGAATGTAAAAACCAAAAGGCGAAGGCTCTCTTTCTCTCCACTGACAGATGGTGTGATTGTGTGCCTATGACCCAGTTAAAGAAGGGGGGGAGAGGTGTGTGCGTGCTGGCAGGGGAAGGGGGGGGGGGGGGGGGGGGCTGGTGTGTTTTGGCCCCCATGTGCTTGACACATGTTCCCCCGGCAGTGGAAACGTTTACGGTTTAAAAACAAGCCTGCGATTCAGGGTCCTGCCGCTCTGAGCACTTACATAACACACACACACACACACTTACCCAGTAGAGGAATAGTCAAATCTTCATGATCTTTTTCTATCTTCATCTTTTTTTTCTGTCTACCTGTTTCAACTCTCCCTCTTTCTCTTCTCTCTTCCCTTCCAGCAGAGCAGTGTTGAGTGTAGCCGAATGATTGAGCCTTTACCTCAGAGTAAGCTTCCTTCAAAACTCACCAGAGAAACCCCATTTGACTGGGAAGAGTGTGGGAGGGGGGCGGAGGAATAAGGAGGCAAATAAATCCGCTTTTTCACTTTTCTAACTGGCATCATCCACTAAGTAGGAGCTCTAGGTTTATTGGCCAGTTCCTCCAGACATTCCCAGGGCTGCTGCTCAGGTCGCTGAGGCGGCCAGCATGAGGAGCAGTGTGCTGTGTGTTTTGGAGGGAGGGAGTCGGGGGTGGAGGTGGTGGGGGGGGGACGGGGGACGGGGGGGGGGACTGTTCTCCACATGCATTTCTCGGCCGCGGACTGTTTGATCCATCCATGCTCGTAAACCCTCCCCCCACCCCCCCTTCTCTCTCTCTTAGCCCCGACCCTCCCCCCCCCACCCCCATCCCCAACCCCAGCACTTCCAGTAAAAACAGCAGCATTGCTTGGAGTTGGATGAGCTTCAAGCCCGAGGCCAGAGATGTTATCCTCTCCAACTCTTTAGGTTATTCACACTCATCAAACCAACCTGAAATGATCTCTCGAGCAGACAAGTCCATATGCGTACAGTAGATTTGCAGATACCCTCACATTCTCACTCTGGGGTTACAAAGTAACTAGATAGAAGAAATCAGTGCCTATACCCTCTACCAGGGTTTGAGAGGTCATCTGCAGCGCACGCGCACACACACACACACACACACACACACACACACACACACGGCAGGGGGTTGTTTTTTCCTAGTTTGGTTAATGATGGTTGAGGTTGATGTAAAGTCCAGCTGTGTGTGGGGGTGTGCGTCTTAAACTCCCAGTGTAACCATCCTCACTGTGGCATGTACCAGCGATACAACACATTATATTCACTGCTGTGAGTTGTCTCCTTCGTCATAGGAACACACACACACACACACACACACACACACACACACACACACACACACACACACACACACACGTTCACTCTGGCACACTTGGTAAGATAACAAACACAGTACCCTTCTGGAACTTTTTCTCGGACAGAATCAAGCTCGCTCTCTCTCTCGCCTCTCGCTCGCTCTCTCTCTCTCTCTCGCTCTCTCTCTCTCTCTCTCTCTCTCTCTCTCTCTCTCACACGCACGCACGCACACACACGCACACACACACACACACACACACTCTCTTTTAAGAGCAGGGGAAGGAAATGGTTTGTGAGTCGGCTGGACCGGCCTGTTAGGACACATGTAGGGTTGGATTATGAAGCCTGCGCTGAACAGCTTGTTTACATTTCATCAAAATACATCATGGTGAATGGTTATTTACACGTTTTAAAGCAGCCCACTGCAAGCTTGGCCTGGTTTATTTAAACCAAATGTTGTGGTTTGGATTTGTTTAAATATTTGACCGGTGTTTTGAATAGACCCACACATATAGTGCTTACATTCTCTCTCACACAAGTTGACTTGCCAGCTCGCATCCACATGTTAAACTGCCATATGGGCTTTTTTTAAGCGTTGTATGTGCCACTGATGTTTCAAGTACTTTAGTCATTTTTTGAACATTTATAGAGGTTTTGCCTATGCTTGTTGATACTAATTTTGGAGTCATCTAGCTATCTCAGGAAACACAGGATGGGGTTATGGGTCATGAAGAAGCAGTGGTCGATGAGCTTCTGCTTTGTTTAGAGGGCGGTCACATTGTGGTCATGGCGACAGCAAACAACCGTCTTTTTGGCCGTTCATGGAGTCCCTACCAGGGACAGTGTGGTCATGTTCTGTACTAGAACGGTTGAACCAGAAAGACTTCTATTATTAACATGGAAACACTCCCACTTCACTCAGCTACCCTCTCACCCTGCTTTCAGCCACACACTCTGTCTCTCACACTCAAACACAAATAGACACCCTGATGGACAATAATGGCCTTCTGAAGAACACCTTTCATTTCCTTTTTGAAACCCAGCCGTGCCGACCATGCCTCCCTCCCTCCCTCTCATCCCCAGACTTGGCTGTTTGAATAAACAGCATTTATTAGCAGTTCTTGCCTCCACACTTATGATGCCCCCCCCCCCCCCCCCCCTCACCCCCTCTCCTGGTTTTTTGGCCTGGTCTGGTCTGTCTGGATGTGTGTCTCTGGACTAGGTTGAAAGAGAAGACAAGAGTTGTTCTTGAGTCCGTTCCCTCTTCAAGTTTGGTCCCATTTTCGTTCTGCAGAAGTCTGAGCCCAGATATGGGTTCAGTGTCTTGGCCTCCCCCAGCCCCTCCCCCATCCCATTTACCCCTATTCCTCCCCAACTCCAGACAAACAGCCCCTCTCCCTCTGACACACTCCCATTCTTCTCCAGTCATCCTCATCTCACCTTCCCCCCCCCCTCATCCCTTCATCATTACTGTCATTACTGTCCTCCCCACCATTACCATCATTGCCCAGCGCTCATGTGGCCCTCGGCCCCCCTTTGAGGATCGGATTCCACGGTAACCTGGCCCATCTCCACGGTAACCCAGCCCGTCTCCGGGGGAATGTGGCATTTCCCGCTCTTTTGTTGGGCCCATGTTGAGTGGCGCTGCGGGCCAGATTGAGTTGCACAGCTTTTTAAGAAGTGGAGGAAGAGGAGGAGGAGTAGGAGTGTGTGTGTGTGTGTGTGTGTGTGTCACCGTGTGTGTGTGTGTTCAACTAATTGAGTTGGCTGTGAAAGGAGGCCCTGTGAGAACAGGCTTGGAGGGTGTTGCTGTGGGATGGATGGAGGCGGGCAGCAATAGAATTATATTGAGTTACCAATAACTGCCCTGGCTGCAGATTAGGGCTGCGTTTCAGAGAAACTGTGTGCGTACGTGCATGTGCAATGTCCTTGTTTGGAGCTTCTTGTGTGCTGGTGTGAAGGAGTTGCCGTACTGCCCAGAACCACCATTCTAAATAGAAGATTGTGCGCTTGTGGCCAGCTTTGCTTCCACCACAAAAGTTCTATCTACCCTAGTGAGCATGACTGTTCTAACTCCTCACACCTGTCCTCAACCTCCATGTTTGTCTGTTTTCCCCCCAGACTCAGAGCTCCGTGAACTTCGTAAGGAGTCCCTGGCCATCCTGCTGGTCTCCGAGCTGGTGACCTCTGACCCTGCCCCGGCGGGCCCCCAGGACCCTGGCAGCACCCACTACCTCCTCAGCCTGGCACGGCTGGCAGTCAGTGCCAGCGTGGAGGTCCCTCAGCTGTGGGAAGTCCCAGCGGGCCCCTGGGGAGGAGCCCAGCTGCTGGGGTGTCTGCTGCGCTGCCCGCACTACGAGGTCCGGGAGCTGGCGCTGGAGGGAGCGGTGAGGAGGCTGGAGAGGGAGCCCCCGGGCCCGTGGATCCAGCCCTGGCTGGACGAGAACACAGTGTCCACCCTCACCAGCATGGCTCTACACGAGACACACCCCCTGTGTCTGGCTAAGGTAGAAGCAGCAGCGCCATCGTGGCGGTCAAGGGGTCAAGGGGTCAGGGGGAATTACAGGCACATGGAAATCGCGTCAAGAATAACCTTCTATGCGAATAGAATCTCCTCACTCACTAATCTGGGCCAAAGGGCAGCGCACAGTAGTACACAGTGAATGAAATCAACATCTAGTTGATGTTTGGCAACAGTGATAGGAGGGCCACACGTTATGTCTGTAAACGCAACCACCAGGAATCCAGTTTCAAACTGCCTGGTGTCAGAGACCAAGCCAGCGCCGAAGCCACCAGAGTCACATGGTAGGAGGAGGGAGCCTGGTGACTAGGTCCTCCATCATCCCCATGGTACACTGCACCACCAGATCAACCACAATGACAAATGCTGCAAAATGATTACATGAACAATGTCCCGTACTCGGTGGTGCTCGCGTGAGAGCGTAATACGCTCACGAGGACAGAGCCAAACACAGGCAGAGAGAGGGAGAGAGAGAGAGAGAGAGAGAGAGAGAGAGAGAGACAGAGAGCGAGAGACAGAGAGAGAGAGACAGAGCGAGAGACAGAGAGAGAGAGAGACAGAGAGAGAGAGACAGAGAGCGAGAGACAGAGAAAACATGAGGCAGAAGAAAAGTGAACGTGTAGACTGTGGTTCCTGTCTACACGTTCCTCTAGCGTTTGGTAACTTTCCACTCGTGCTCTGCCTGGTTCCATGTTTTCTTTTTTTTTTCTTCTTTTTTTTTTAAGTGAAAAGGCAGCCTATTTCCTGTTTAGCCCAGAGAATCATATTTCAGTTTCTCATAAACATAGGACAGCCAACTATTACCAGGCTCTGCCTGAGCCTTTTGCTCCTGTCATTAGGCTGGGCTTAGGCTGACAGGACTCATCGCTGCTGGGAATATGGGGTGTGTATGTGTGTGTTTTTGTTTTTTACTCAGAACTACTTTATTGCCCAGCCGTTAATGTTTAAGCGCCGGGCTGTTAAGCTGTGCCTCCCTGCGCCAAGGACACACCATGGCCCTGTTGCCATGGCAAGCCCTCTGCTCCAGTAAAGCCTTCTGGAGGAGAAAGAAAGAAGAAGAAGAAAAAAAAAACTTCCTAGTTTGGCAGAATTCCTGTGTGGGTTTGATCCAGTGCCCTTTACACTGGCTACCTGACCAATCTCCTATCCTAAACCCTGAGTCCACAGGACCAACAGCCACTGCTGTGCACTGAATGAAGTGGATGTGTGTCTGGGCGAGAAAGGTGGGCGTGCGTGGGCGTGCGTGGGCGTGCGTGGACGTGCGTGGACGTGCGTGGGCGTGCGTGTTTGTCTGTCTGCGTCTCCACGTATTTGTGGATGTTATATGCACAAGTGCATTGTATTGGTGCCGTGTGCATGGCTGGCTGAGGCAGTTTACGAGTGTGCATGTTTCGGTTGATGGATTTGTGTATTAGCCAGCAAGTGTGTGTGTGTGTGTGTGTGTGTGTGTGTGTGTGTGTGTGTGTGATTCAGTGCGTTGTGAGACAGGAGCTCATTAAAGCAGGCTGTAAAGTCCTGCTGCAACAGAAAAAGAGAGCAAGAAAGAGAGAGTCCAGCAACCAGCTGTGGCCTGACTTCTCCTTTAATATCTGTCTGAGACGGCCAGTCACGAGCAGAGGACTGCAGAAGGCTGCACAAGTCATATAACCTCCTCCCCTTCCACACACACACAAACCCCCACCCCATAAAACAGCCTCGTTTTAAAGCTCTAATAACAGGTCCATGCTTTTAAAGAAATAATAATCATTGAAAAATGCTGAAAGAATGTCAACACAGGCGCTAGCGGGTCCGGATGGCTGGTTAAAGGCGCTGGGGGAGCTTAAGAAGCAAAACAACTCCTTCCTCCTCCGTCCACTCACCGCTTGGTGTGACTGGCGGAAAAAAAACAAGAGTGAGGGAGAGAGAGAGGGTGGGGGAGGGAGGGAGGGAGAGAGAGAGGGCGGCGGAGGGAGGGAGGGAAGGTGGGCAGGAGGGCCAGGTTCAGAGGAGCTGCTTTACCTACTAACATGATGTTGAGGGAAGAGACGAAGGTGGAGGTGGAGTGACCACGAGATGGTTAAGAGCAGATGAGTACATGTCCATAGAGATAAAGGTGAGATATTGGATCGTAGAAAGAGATTCAAGAAGATAGAGAGAAAGAGAGAGATAGAGAAGATTCACACCAGGGCTGTAGGGACATATTGACCTGTCTAACATCCCTTCTACCCTGCCTCTGTGTGGCTAACCTTGTCTCCCTGTCTCAGGTGCTCCAGGTGCTGTCGACCCTCATGGTAACCTCTGACCTGCAGTGGAGGGACGGTGTGGAGACCCTGACCCAGGGGGAGGTTCTGGAGAAAGTGCTCCTCCTGACCCAAAGCTCTGCCCACAGGTAATGTCACCATGGAAGACCACTCGTGACCCTCCAGTATTACCCAGGAGTCAGTACTGGAGGTTTAGATGATACGCTTGCTTAGATCTCTAGACCCGAATGGTTTGGCACTTGCTACACACTTTCCAAAAAGGCCCCTGGTACCTTAATGCGCCGCTTCTAGGGCCCCTGAGTTGCCCCCCCCCCCCAGAAGCAGCTGTGTGTTATTGGGAACACAGCCAACTGTGACCACCCCCCCACCCCCCATCAAAGCTACTCGGTTGGTCCCGGTCCCCAGTTGCCAAAACAGCCCGAAGCCGTCGACCCCGCTCCCCATTAGCCATGATGGATAGAAATATGTGAATGACACAGGAGGAGAGGTGCGGCCTCGCTCTCTCCCTCGGTTTCTCTTCCTTTCTCTGCCGCTCTGCGGGTATGAAAGGGCCCACACAGGCTGTCAGTGCTGTATTCAGAGCCAGGGCCGTGGATGAAGGAGATAAATGTACTCAGCCACTCAGGGGCCCATGTTGGCTTCACCTCTTACTCCCCCCTGCACCTGGCCAGAGAGGCGGGGAGAACCTCCAGCCCCCAAGTGTATGTACATGTGTGTGTACCCTGTGTACACATTTCCGTCGTTCATATTGTTTTGAAAACATTTTTTAAAGCATGCATGTGTTGTTCCCGTCTTCCCCAATAAAGCGACAAACACGCACCTTCTTTAAGAGCCGCCAGAGTTTTTCAATAGTCGCGTGGAGCATTAGGATAGCTTTAAGAACCAGGATTAGATTACAAAGACTTTGCCCCCTTTAAAGGGACTTTGCCAGGCCACAATTTGGGAGACATGGATCACCTTTCTCCAAGGAGAAGGTGCAGGGTTGTGATTAGTTGTGTAAGAGGAGGATTGGGTTGCTGTGGTTTAATGGTAAGGTTGTGAAGTGCATGCCTGTGTGGTAGCAGGGCCTTTGTTAGGTTAGGGAGAGCGAAGGCATGTGTCCTTTGTGGCACATGGCTGCTGCAGTGTTAAGTGATGGGCAGGGTGATGTTCCACAGATGTTTGATATGTGCATGAAGTGCTAAGGTGTGTGTTCTCTGGTGTGTGTGCGTGTGTTCTTGTTCCAGTGTGGAACTGCACTGCGCTGCTCTGACCCTCGCATCTCAGCTGGTGGTACAACTTAGCACCACTGACCCACAGGTAATGTGTGCGCAGGGGGGGGGGAGGAGGAGGAAGAGGAAGAGGAGGGTGTGTGAGAGTCTGTGTGAATACGGTGATCATACCTGTCAATAACTTCATGTGTTTGTCTGGCTCCAGGGTGTGTGCGCACTGGCGTTGCGAGGGAGCTGGGGGGCGCTGGTGAGCCGGTGCTGCAGTGAGGAGCAGCCTGTGGAGGTCAAGCTGATGGCTGCAGAGGTGCTGGTCAACGCCACACACACCCTGCTGACCAGTCCATCCGTGCCCTTGGGTCAGTCTGAATAGACGGGACAGGAATTGAACCCACAAAGTCTGAATCGCGGTGTTTGTTTGAGTATCGTTTTGGTAAAGTTTGTAGAATACTCTAAAATCAGTGTGTTTGTGCCTATGTATGGGTGTGTGTGTGCCCGTGTGTGTGTGTGTGTGTGTGTGTGTGTGTGTAAAACAGGCCTGTCCCTCACGATGTCTCTGTGGAGAGGGCTGTTCACCCTGCTTCAGGATGAGGACCAGGACGTGAGAGACACAGCGTCAGACTTCATCTCGAATGTCCCTCCACATCTGCTCAGCTCAGGTAAACACACATGCACAGATAGACACACGCACTCACACCCTCCCTCTTTTCCCCTCTCTCTCTCTCTCTCTCTGCCTGTGTGGGTTTGTGTAACAGAGCTAATATTTCAAACACACATGTTGGGGGTTGGGGACGGGCTCTGACGTTGGTTCTCGTCGAGCTCCAGAAGTGTTCCCGGAATAGAAGGGAGGTTGGGTGGGCGGGGGAGGCTAGTTCTAGTTTTGGTGTGTGTGTTAGAACTGAAAGGCTATGGATGTTTTTTGGGAGTTTTTTCCCCCCGCATAATCGCTCACCTACGTCTAAGGTTGTCGACATGTGTCCACTATTAAAGAGGGGCGACTAACTGAGTAGCACTTCCTGTCTTCAGACAAACACTTCCTCTATATCCCCCCCCCTCCCCCCAGCCACCTTGATGCCCAGGAGCCACCCTTATTGTGTCTGAGTCTGGCAGCAGATATCATCTCTCAGCTGTGTAACCACCGGGTCCTCCTCACAAACGAGGAAACGGGGTCGGGGCCCAGGTTAGATAACATGTCAGCTGGAGATCACAGGATACAGCCGCATGGCTAACACTGCCTCTGGAGCAGGAAGGCAACACAATAGACATAATTACTGTGTATGTGTGTCTGACCGGGGATCCCCTTTGTCCATCCCCACGCACCAGTCACTGCTAGAAAGGGCAGTTTAGTGTGGGTGCGTGGGCGGGCGTAACCATGGGATTTACAGTAAAAAGAGGTCAAGATTGCGTGTCCTCTCCGGCATGTCTGCTGTCCACGTGGAATTGCAGTGTCACGACGTGTGTGTGTGTGTGCAATGAACTGGAACAGTGTTGTTTGTGTGACAGACCAGGGTGCTGTTTGTGTGAAACTAGAGCTGTGTGCGTTTGTGTGTGTGTGCGCGCGCGCCAGAGAAACTAGTCGAGTGTGTGTCACTCCATCCGGGCCCAGCCATCGTGTCTGCGAGCAGAGATCTGTGATCAAGGTTGAGTCCGGGGGGGGGGGGAGTGTTTACGACCTGGCATGGCAGAGTAAAATATCGAAGGTGTCAGATTGGGGCGACACAATGACTGCCTGCCTTTGATATGCAGAGGGATGAGTAAAGAGAGGGGGAGAGATCGGGACACTTCATTCCAGGAGTCCTGGTTTCCCTTTTCTCTCGATCCTGCGCCTGGTGTTTGGTGGGAGATGACAGAGAGCTTGAGTCCTGTGCACGATGAAGACCAACATAACAAATGGTTGAGACACTTTCGAACGATCTGGTGTGTGTGGGGAGGGGGGGGGTGGAGTGGGTAAAAACACAGCTTCTATGTATTACAAAGAGTACGGCCATGCCATCCTTGCTGGAGGGATATCATGTGAAAGAGAGACCAAAAGTGCAAGGGAGAGAAGGAGGGTGGGAGAGAGCATGCATGCATTTAAGAGAAAGAGAGGTGGTGTTCGTGTTATTGCATTAAGAAGCTTTGGGGCCATTCCTAGATCACTGAACCACAGCAGAGCCATTGTCTTGGACGGGAAGAGCAAATCTCATTTTAAACCATCAAACCTTCCTCGCTCCCTCACACACACTCACAAATCCTACTCCTACCACCCAAACAGCTCTATACTAATTAGTTTAAGAGATGTGAACCTTCTCCACTCTGAGCTGGGACGAGATGCAGCATCACGTAGACTTAGTAGAACAAACAAAGAGGCTGTTTCTGGGAATCTACGTCACGACCAAAACCATTACACCTTCGGGACACATTTGGGAGAATGACTTCATAGAGATGGAGGTGCAGGGATTTCCCACACAGGGGAAAGGCAGATTCTATATTAAGTATTCGGTTGAACGGGGCTAAATCTGTTGCTCATCATAACATGGTCAGGAACACGTTGTGGGACATTCTCCACCTGTTGAATTCAGACAAAGGTGAAATGAAGAGTAGGTCGATTTCTTTCTTTTTTTTCAGCCACAATATGTCTTTGTTATACTTGCAAGCAGAGAGTCTCATTAGCTCCATTGTTGATTTAGGATTATTACGTAGCCAGTGTACTGTGGAGTGCGCTGACAGGCCTGTTTTTATCTAGGGCATTTTCACTGAACCCTCTACTTTTAATGAACCACGTCACCTTGCTGGTGAGACATTTCATTCATGTCCTGCTTAATCATTGTACAGTCAAGTGGCGACTGATTGTCACTGATTACACCAATCCGTTCCTGTATTTCCAGCAGGCTAACTTCTAAAAAAAATCTGGTTTAGCTAACATGGTCTAACGTAGCCCATAGACATCAGCTGTCCCTCTGTATCCAGGAGTCAGCCAGCCATGCAGCCATGCAGCATGCCTGACAAACCTCTGTTTTGCATCAAGTGGACTAGAACGGGAGCAGCTTTGAAGTCAGGCGCTGTGGTGGAGCATTAGTGGCGGTGGTGTTGTTGTTTTTCTCTTGACGGGCAGAGACGGGGCTCCAGTCCCACCAGGGTTCCAGTTTTGTCATGAGGACGTCAGCCGGGGGGAGAGGCGGCGTCTCTGGCCTCACACTGCTCCCAGTTCTGCTCCCTCGAGACCCCCCCGTCCCCCCGCCACGTCCCCCCATGAGAAGGGCATTGGTTCCAAGATCTTTTTGTCTGATTGACAAAGACCCCTATGACAACTACCATCATAAATGACTTCCAATTGACTCTACTGACTTAGCATAGTCTTGGCGAGAGGGATTTAGATGGTAATGTTGACAGTGTGTCTTCTGTCTCGTACAGTTGGTGGGTGGGAAGAACCGGTCGTTGTTCTCGCCGGTCTTGCGCAAGCCACCGAAGGAAGTGAAGGTCGTAAAGTGTGTTTTTGTTTCACACCTCAATCCCCTTGGCTCCTACATGCTGTCTTCAACAGTGCGTGTGAATGACTGAGATGTCTGGTGTATGGGAATATGGTTGCTGGTCTTGTATAGGTACGGCCTACTGCGTCCTGTAGTAGGGTAAGTAGGGTAAAGTGGATTATTTTCTCTAGAGACAGAAAGTAAGCTTGCTGCAGACTGGACAGGGTTAAGTCCAACTGGTCCACGTCAGAAGGGCAGGTGTAGTGGTATCAGTGTGTTGGTGTGGTTGGGGGGGGGGGGCTGGGATGAAACGGTGTGGAGCGATCAGGCCAGGGGGGTGTTACTGTCCCCTCTTGTCTCCCTCTGATGTGGGTGGCTGAGCAGAGGAATGGGGTGTGGGCGGATCCCTCCTACTCGCACTCCTGCTCCATGATGACACCGTAGGGAGGGTGGAGAGACGGGAGGGTGGGGGGGTTCTGAAGCTTTCTCTTATTTCATGGACCCTGACAGACCAGTGAAACCCCCTCGCCTCCTTCAATGGGACATCTGACACCCCCCAGCTGCAGCAGCTCAGCCTGGCTTTGCTGAACACCAACTCTCCCTTTCCCGCTCTCTACTCTAACCCCCCTCCTCCTCCACCTACATCTTTCTACCTCTCTCAACGTATTTTAAAAGTTTTCTTTAATTAGTTCCAGCCCACAACTTCCCACAGGTCGATTACCGGAATTAGACGTTTTTTGTTTTTTGGGGGGGTTTTTTTGTTTCGTTTTCTGGTTTCTGGCTACCTTGCCATGCAGAACCATCCCTGTGTATGGCACTCTGCTGCCTGGCCGTGAAGCCATGTGGAAAAGAGGGCCGGATGGAAGGGAAACTTAGAACTGAAATACCTCCAGTGTGACAGAACGTCAGGATCTGGACTTGGCTCTGCCCTGGGGCCCTTTTTTGTGGTCATTTATTGGATGATGTCATCTGAAAGGAGTCCAGGTCTTTTTCCCCCCACTGCGTTTCATAATCTGAAAACATACTATAGTCTCATACAGGACCTTCTTCTGTTCTGCTGTGACTTTGTTTATGATGAGGCGTTTTTTTTTTCTTTCAACAAGTCACCAGACTCACAGGAAGTTATTTGTGACAGGAAACTGTGAGATTGGCAGGAAGGAGGAGAACATATAGACTGTGCCCATTTGTTCTCCTGCCAGGCGAGCATTGCCCTTCACGCCCCTGCCCTGTCCCCACATCTGACATCCTGAACAGTGTGATAAGTACAGCAGGCACACACCACCCTGCCCCCTCTAGTTGACAAACAGGAAGACACAGGCTCTGCCTCCGTCACCTCTGAGAAAGAAGTGTCTGATAAAGACTGTTATTTAGCATAGCCAATACTGACTTATGTGGATACTTTCTCACACCCACCCCTCCGCACACACACAGACACACGTAAGACTATCCCCTTGAGAAGAGGAGCGGCATACAAAACAGAATTCGGGGGAAATTGTGTTAGCGGAGTGTGAAACCCTTCTATACATCAACAAATTGAAAGCAGCTAAAGTTTCCTATTGTGTCTTGAGGTTGGCTGTTTGTTGTGTTTTTAAGCCCTGGCAAGAGTCCAGTGCTCAAGCACTGCCATGTTCCTCCCTCCCTCCTTTCCTCCACACAGGGATGAATAGCTGGTTTGACATCAGAGCCGGCCGAAGAGGGAGAGAGGGGTGGTGAAGCGCTTTGGTGAAAGAAAGGAACATGCCACTCCAGCAAAGCATGCCAAAGCTCCTGTAATACTGCACTGTCAGCAGCATGACTGGGTCTCCAGCTCCGCCCTCTCACAAGGACTTCCTGGTCCCCTGAGCTGTCAGTGATGGGCAGCGAGGAGTGTTGGGAGGGGGGGGGGGGGGGTAATGAGTGTCCCCAGTCTACCTCCTTCCTCCCCTCTGTCCCTGTTCCCATAGTGGTGGTGTTTTGACAAGGGAGCCTTGAATGACTTTTGAAGTTAGGTGTGTTATCTGGTGTCAGCTGTCCTGAGTCTGGCCAAGAGGGTGACAACCCATTATCTCAGATAATTGCAGAAAGGGCTTTGATGCATGGATAACTGGCGTCATTAAAGCTGGCCTGGAGTTGATGTGGACACCTTAGGGCCTGACGCCGTCATATCGGCTCTCATTCTGAAGGTGTCTGTCCCCTCACTCCTGCTTCCTGTTCTCGCTCCTGCAGTCATTACCAGAGTGGAGCCTCATTTCAGGCCTGCCAAGGCTCCCTCGGTGTGTGCGAGCCCGTCTGTGGGGGAGCGCGCTCTCGGCCGCCTGAGCGTTTGCGTCTGTCTCCGCGTGCATGCGGCTTTGTGTGCATTTCTCCAAGTCCTGGTTGGTTGGGAGTTGAGTTATGGTTCTTTTTCCCAGAATAGGTTCCAGATTGGGAAGGGAACACACACTTGGTCTGGAACAGACAGTATGCCGTACATCACTCATGTCTAAGCTGTATATTGATCCAGCCTCTTGAGGTAGATTGGGAGCAGATTTTTTCCTCTGGGTTCTCCTAAACAGGCTCCTGGCCCTCATTGTTCAAGGGGACTGATGATGAACAGAGGGAACACTCACACAGATCATCATAATTCAATCATTTGTGAACAGTCCCTCTCCTCTACCACCCTCTCTCTCTCTCCCTCCCTTCTTCCTATGCACACATGAATCAAGAAGATTCCAGTTTGGACATCTGTACGTTATGTACTGAGATTTACCGTAAGCTAGCTGGTGTTCTGTGTGTCCTGTTTCACTCGATTGATGCCGGTAAGTCCGTTCGGATGCTCTGCTTAGGGGCTGACTGTGATCCCTGCTGTCTCCAGATGTGGCATGTGCATCGGTGAGCCCTCCCGTGGCACTGGACCTGGGTGTGGGTCTGCTGTGCCAGCTGTTCCAGGTGTGGGGGCAAGTCCCTGCGGGCATCCTCTCCCTGGCAGACTGGCTGCTGGGAGAGGCTGAGGAACAGACGGACTCAGCAGAGCCATCTGGCCTGGTAAGATTCCATTACCAGATAGTTCTCCTGCACAGGAGTGAACGCGGTTGGGCTGTGTGGATGGTTAATGGGTTGTTTGTACTCTTGTGCTGTTTGAAACTTTCTTGTTTGTACTGTCATGTTACGTCCCTGTTCTTGTCCTTATTCGTCGACCTCTTGCCTCTCAGGATGACGAGGAGTTCCTGTTTGAGAAGGGAGACTTGAACCTGTGGGGAGAGCCTGTGCAGTGGGTACGACTGCTCCACAAACACCTAGAGGCCTTATCCTCGGGCCAGGACCTGGGCCAGTTCCAGGCAGAGCTCCTCAGACTAAAAGCCCGGGCTGAGGCCCAGACCCTGGCTTCCCAGCAAGCCCTGAGGGCCCTGCCAGCTCTTCCTCAGTTCTCCTCCACCATTGAGCACGCCCGCCTGGCCTTGAAGGAGCAGAGAGCCAGCCTGGCTCTGGATGTGCTTGTCTCAGTCACGTAACCTGAATTACTAGCACAGGAGCAAAGACTCGATGCTAGTTCAAGCATTGAACTAGACAAAAGACTTGATGGCTCTGGTGTGCTGGGTCAATGGGCCTGGTCAAACTAATCCTTTACTGTAGAGCTGACTGGGGCACAATATGGTGGATGAACAACCTTTCAATGGAGAACAACTTCAGGAACATTTTGCACCTTGTAAAGTACACTTACAGTAAACGCATTGTTATTTGATTCATGAATCATTGTCCTCTCTTGTATTTTACTTCTATGTTTTACTATTTGAAAATCCCAGCGTGTCATTCATAATGTCAATGCATGATTTTGAAACCGATCCCAATGCTGTCATGGCAAGTAGCCTATGAAATTGAATATCATGACTGGGAGTGTTTGCCTTGTGACCTCCCAGCACCTTAGACACCAAGATGGAGCTTGAATAAATATGTTGGGACCTTATTCATTTAGCGTTTCATGTGAAAAGTAACACGTGCTCTGCACTCCTATCAGTGACATGATGTCTGAGGGAAGGTGCGTGTACAGTAGCCTACATTCACCCTGTAAATCCTCCAGCCTGCTGTATACAAATGCCTGACACACTGACCAAAACGGCTGTTAACAAAACACTGACACACATTTTCTCCTCAAATAATAACAACAGAGTTTATAATTGAAAATATAATATCACCTTTTCACAGACTTATCCCTCTGGCATTACTTTTACATCCCATATTGGTTTCCCGGGTTACGTAATTAAGAGACCACACAATGGCCCAGTGTCCTGGGTGTGTGTGTGCGGCCTGTTCAGACAGCTGGGCTTGCACTACTCGCGCTGTAGTAGTGGCAATGTTCCCTGTTACTGTAAAAATGATGTCATGTTTTGGGTCGCCCCCCCCACCACCACCCCTTCTCCTTTCCTATAAAAACATGGCCATGCAATGGGAGAGTGGCTTTGCGGATAAAGACATGTTTAAGGGGTTTCTCAAACTATGAGCCCAGGCTGTCTGTCCTTGACATTAAACTATTTATCATAAAGACTCTCTTTTGCTCAGGCCCAGGACAACCCCAGAACTAATTTAAGGGTTGCTAGTAGTAGATTCCAACCTCTTACGTCATTTGTTTTCCGCCTGTTCATATTTTTTTCTCTCTCTGCAGCTAAACCACCTTGGCTTGAGAGAATGTTTGAATCGTGCAAAAGGCAGCAAAATAACATATTTGGATTTTATGGCTGTTCTTACAGATGAAGCCCAATAGTAAATGGTAGCTGGTCTTACAGTACTCCATAATTCACGGTAATATATGTATTGCACAGACTTTTTATGTGATCCTAACCAAAATATCTTCATTGTGTGACCCTGTAATATGGTAAGTACTGTTTTACAAGAATGTAATTTATCCGCAGTGGCTGTAAACTTACCATTACATCAAAATCACATTGTTTTGACACAGCTGTACTTTGTTAAAGACAATTCCGAAAGGTTGTTGTTTTATTTCAGCATACTTATTGGAAAAGTTGTCGATCACCTTAGAAAGACGTTTATAAAAATAGGACACTGTACAAAATACATCAGTGTGGTATTCACCAGTGCGGAATGAAAGTCGAATCTGGACGGAATGCGCCTTTAATTCCTGTCTTGGCCCCGGCTCAGCAGGGGGCGCTCAAGTCTGTCAGATCATTTAAAATGTGCTCTGAGGGGGGCAGTGTTGCACTGCTTTTCATCACAGCCACATTCCTTCAGTGCTTGGACTCCGTGTGCGGCTGAACGCTGAGGAAAACAATTGTTGCTCATGGACGAGACAGAGGAACTTCAGAGTTCAATTCAAACTCGTTCAGTTGTGCGTTGATTTTTGTATATGTGCCTGCATTTATGTGTAATGCCTAAGGCATAAGAAAATGATTGGTTGAAGGTTTTACGTTATATTAAATATAAAATCACGGAGTCCAAAAGTATTTACTTATACAATTTCAATACAGATATACAATTCATATAGGGGGGAAGTGTATATTTAGTCTGGTTAGATCAACTTTGACTTCATTCTTAGCTGAAGGAGGTTGATTATACAACTTCTGCACTCCAGCCTTTACACAGTACGGTACACAGACCGAAGTTCTTTTTCTCATACAACGATACATAAAGTTTTGGATTATGTTGAATTCTTTCCCCCAGCAGTTTTCAGCAATGAAGGCAGCCTTAGAAATTGGGATAGTGTTATGCCTCGTACAACCAAAACGACGACCAAGTCTCACAAAATAGTTGAGATAAAACTTTGGAAGGGAGTTTAATTTCAAGGCGTGGTATAAAAAGCGGCCAACCACTGCCTGCAAGACGTTTGAAAATAGGGGGCGTGTCTTGCCGACGTCGCTTCCACTTGACCACGCCCCTTTCTCGACAGCCACCACGAAGCGTTTATATACATGTGCACAGCGAGTGCTGTTAGTGAAGCACTCTGGTACAGCGCTTCTTGAGGGGAGAAATCGACCACACAACAATACAAGCAACTTTCCCCTTGCTTCTTATATCACTAGCTACCACCACAGGAATTGCACATTACTTTTTCAGAACTTTCAAGCTTTCCAAAACCAGTCGTGGCACAGTCTACAAGAGTTGCCTCGTGCATTCAAGGATCCTGGTTGGTCCTCCATGAGAGAGCTACTGCGACAGAAAACCTACGAAGAGGAGATGTCTGCAACCATCTTGTCCGCCTTCTACGACATCGACATGCTTTACAAGGTATTTGTCACTCTAAAACAACCAAATAATCCAGTTCTTACCTTGCATTTGATACTTGGATTATTTGTAATATGCCAAATACGATTTTGGTTAACAAGGCAATCGCCACAACCTGTTGAGTAGTAACTTCCACAAAGTGCCTAGTAACGTTAGGATACATTTACATTCAAAATCCTGTTGTCAAAACAGACGCTGCATTGGTTGCAAAAGGCTCTTGTTAAAGTGCATGGCTAATTTCTCGTTTTTTTTCCTCCACAGCAAGAAAAAAGCCTTAATATGAACGCAATTCATATCAACAGCATGCTGGACAAAAAGGCAGTGGGAGCTCCAGTAACTACTAGCTCCAACAGTTGTCCCTTTGCGCCGGGATTTTTCCGTAGAAACTCGACCAGCAACCTGGAGTTGATGACCAACAGTAACAAATACTCAGCCAACTCCTACAGCAATCTAAAGGAGAATTTGTCAAGCAGCAACACCGCCACTGCTCTCATGAACAAGGAAAACAAGTTCCGCGACCGTGCATACAGCGAGAACGGAGACCGTAGCATGGACCGCAGTCAGCAGCTGCAAGTTCTTCAGCAGAAGCAGGGTTCTCAGATCAACTCAACCCGCTACAAGACCGAACTTTGCAGGCCCTTCGAAGAGAACGGAGCTTGCAAATACGGAGAAAAGTGCCAGTTTGCGCACGGCTACCACGAGCTGAGGAGTTTGTCACGCCACCCCAAGTACAAAACCGAGCCATGCCGCACGTTCCACACCATCGGATTCTGCCCTTACGGTCCCCGCTGTCATTTTATCCACAATGCTGACGAGCGCAGACCAGCTCCCAGCAACGCCAACATGCAAGGCGAGCCCAAATCAGCCCGCGAGCTCTGCGGCTATGGTCAAAGGGAGGTCGTGCCTCTGCATGCTGGGTTCAACCAGAGGGATAGACCAAAGCTCCACCACAGCCTGAGTTTTTCCGGCTTTTCTAGTCACCACGGACTTGAGTCGCCCCTGCTCGAGAGTCCAACTTCGCGCACCCCTCCGCCACCCTCCTCCACCTCATCCTGCTCTCCTAATTTTTACGAGGACGTTCTGTCACCAAACTCCATGTCCTGTGTGAACAGTGCCTTCTCTTTCCCCAGTCAGGACCTTAAAGCCTTACTTGCCCCTCTGGCTGTGCACACCCAAAACGGCTATGCCAACCAGTCCAACGGTGCCTACTACGGAAACATGTGCCCCTCCTCCCCCACCTACAACATGAGCCACTTGCAGTCCCTGCGCCGCCTCTCCGAGTCGCCGGTGTTCGACTCTCCCCCAAGCCCACCGGACTCTCTCTCAGACCGAGATAGCTATGCTAGCGGCTCCCTCAGCTCCTCTGGGAGTCTCAGCGGTTCCGAGTCTCCAAGTTTGGATGCTGGCAAACGTTTGCCAATCTTCAGCAGGCTGTCGATTTCAGATGACTAAACATCCTTTTTTTTGTAATGTTATTTTCAATGGATGAAAATATCCTTGACATGGCATTAGTTTTTTCCTGTCTGTATAATGATAGATGCATAATAGTAGATATCAACAGAAGGCATTCCATCGATGACTTGCCTAATGAGCTGCAATGGCAGCGTTTGGTTTGAGGCAAGCCACACTTTCCTGGGATAGATGTATAACAAGACTTGACGAGAAGAGACTGTAAGCGGTTTCAGATTTCCTCCACCCTGCCAAGAATATGCCTTGACACAAAGTAACATTTTTCAAGTTATGTTCCTTTCTGAAAACTTTTAACTTCCATTCCAGAACTTTTACTCTGTTTCACAGCGCCACACAGTGGTGTGTTTGGTTAGTGTAGTTTGTTGCTTCGTTAAAAGCACTCTTGAGTTCGGTTTGTTTGGGGAAATCACTGCTGATGGTTGAATATATATTTTTTTAGCTGTTTTGAGTGATTACATAGCGGTGCGTATCTGGCTATGGACTATTTAACTTATTTATTATCTTGTGAAAACTATAGGCTACATTGGTAATTTGTGTCCATACTGTATTTATCAAGTATGATGAAGCAATAGATCTATATTCTTTTATGTTTAAATTATGATCGCCATTATTAATCTGCATAAAGTGGAGTGTATGTTCTTTTCACAGTAATATATATATTTTGTTTTGGTCTCCTTTTGTAACTTCACTTGGTTATTTTTATTGTAAATGAGTAAAAGATCTTAATTTAAGAGAACGTATGTGATATTTATTTCATTAATTTTGTTTCCTTGTTTACGTTTTATTAAAAAAAAAAAGTTTGCGTGATTGCTGTTTGTTCCGAGGTTGCTTGTCAGTGCTGTGGAAGACATTTTTTGAGAATCCCTATATAGATGTTTCTGTAGAATGTATAAACAATGTGGATGTACAAACCGTCCAAACCTGAGCTCGCCTTACAATTTTTTATATATAGATTCAGACTTCAGTGACAAAGAACCCAAGTAAATAAATTAACCAAAAAGTATTTTTGTTTTCTGTTTGCACGAGGTCACACTGTGATTCCAGCCACGTGCTAAAGAATGTAGCAATCCCTTGTGCCCCAGTGTTATTGTGTAGTGCCTCCAGAGGGTCACCATCTTTACATGCCTTAAGATTAACCAAATAAAGTATTTTCCTACATGTATCTTTTACACAAGTTGAACTGAATGTAGTGTTGGATCAGAATTACTTTGGAAGGTTGTTACCCCTTATAAGGACACCCTGGAAAACAACCATATCTTTTTAAAAGTCCCTTTTTCATCTAGCTACACTTATTTTGACATTGTTTTGAGATTGAATTAGTCTGAGTCTTGAGAATTTGCTGGACGGGGAAGTGGTTAAACATGTTTTGTTTGTACATAGTAGGTACAGGGGATGCGCACTATGTACTTTTTGACTACTTTATCAGAAGTAAAGCTTTTTGAATGTAACAAAAAAAACGGACAAAAAGACAACATGAGTTGTAATATAATTATTTTCGGGGAGTCAGTTCACTACAAATTGAGTGTGAGACTGTTAACTTTGTACTGTACATTTTTGTAGCTCTCCCAATAAAATCATTTTGAAAAAAAAAACGAACAAGTTCTGGTTGTCTTTCATTGTTTTGAGACAAAAGGATGCGTTGGTGTGGGTATAAGCAGTGGGCTAGCCACAGGATGGATATAGTCCGGTGTCTTGGCTCTGAACTCCTGTCACACTCCCTCCATGTTAAAAGTCCTGCCAGGCTGTTCTGTTCAGCTCCACATGGCCTGTTCAGTGACAACACATCCTCCCACCTGCTCGAAGGGAGTTGTGAACACCCCTCCATCCCCTACTAGACCGAGCTGCACCGAGCCCTGCTCTTCCTCTGGACTTGGCTGGGGGCCTGCAGGACGTGGGTGGCTGTGAAGGCTCAGTCCTTGGCCTGCCAGTCCAAAGAGGAGCCCGAGCTTCGATAGGTCAGCCTTCCAGAACAGACTGCTGAAAGGGTGTCATTACGAGTAATAATTTGATCTTACAATAAGTACAAAGTTCGTAGCCATATAACAAGGGATGGGTACGATTGATCTCTGAGCAAACATTAGCCATCATTAAACCATTTGACAGCACTAACCTTTTTATGTCAGTGTTGATGAAACTGACATCAAGAACGCAGATTTGGAACAAGCAACCATAAAGCGGTGCGGCTTGTTCATTTACTTGCAGTGTGATGACCCATCCCCATGGCCTCTGTCTAGACCTCAGCACCAGGGCCATGTGGCATTTACTCACCAGAAGCATACACCTGTATAATCCTCCCTTCATTCTCCTTGTAATGGAATTCTAACTATTGATTTGTTTACTGTCCTCCAACACACCTGTTTGCTGAGAGCATGGGGGTTGTTTATGGGAAGGGTTGGTGAGTGGAGATAGAATATCAGGCTATTGAAGAACTGATTTTTCTCAGAAGCCTCTCAATAAGTGGTCTATTATGTGTAGTTATCAGGGCTAGCAAAGCCATTAAGAAAATAAAGTTCTAGAAGGGCTGTAGCGCTGAGTGTTCACGCCAAGATAAGGCATTGTGATAAGGCTGAGCAAATATTTACACTGTCCTCTGGATTCATAAGGAAGTGTTGATCAGGTCGAGAGCCAAAAAGCCCACAATGCAGGCTCACAATGCAGAGCCACTGTGCCAAGTGGGATGTGAGTCACATACCTGTGTGTGTGTGTGTGTGTGTGTGTGTGTGTGTGCGCGAGTGTGCGCGCGTTCAATCAAGTGCAGGACAGTAAATTAACAATGTCCTCTATGTACGTGTCTGTATGTAAATTCCTGTGTCTTTGACTGTATGTACAATATGTGTAAGCAGTGTGTCAGTCAGTCTATGTCTGCCCCTGAGTGTCTGTGTGCTTGTGTCCCTTTGTGAGTCCCGGGGTCTTGCTGGTTAATGGGTCTGGAGCTCCTACAATGACAGGAAATACTCTGACTTGTGATTACGGCAGGAAGAGCCCAGTTCCTCACCACCACCCATTTCCACCTCTTCTCTCTCCTGCTGTTTTTGTCGTCCTGTTTCCCCCTCTCCTCTGGTGGCCTGGCTGCTCCTAACAGGGACTATTTGTGTTTGAGTGGACTGCCTGAGAGCAGCTTGGCTTGACCACACGTTGTTTTTGTCATGCTCAGTGGGGTGTGTGTGTCATAAATGACACATCACGTAGTTCGAAATAGCAATGAACAGGTCATATGGAGCATCCATGGTGACCTTTGACCCCAGGGGATGAAAACACAGTGCAGCCTGACTTCACTCAGTCCAGAAAGAGTGCAATGGTCATGTTCAATACTTCACATCCCGCATGCGTCCACCCTTTTGCCTGACCGTAAATATTTACAGAGAGGTCTGTGTTTACCACTGTTGGTCCTCTAGAACACTGATTGCATCCATTGACGCCAGAGTAAACCAAGCAAATTGTGTGTCGGATGAGCAACTTCCCTTGGCCTCTCCACAATTTACTAACATTTGCTCCAGGCATCAGTCCCCCCTTCAGAGCGAACTAGGATGAATCACCACTAGTGACCGGAGAGGAGAGGGACAGACCCGTGGCTGAACTAAGGTCTAGGCAGCCGTTTGGGAGCTGGGTCGCCTCAAGAGCCAAGCACCAGGACTTTTATTTGTTTACCACGCTCCCCCCTGTATACAGTCTGAAAGACTTGACATCGTGCCAGGGGGGGATGGAAAATGTGCTTTTTTTCTGTAAAGACATCTTGAAAATGTAAATAGTTTGGTTCACCGTTATCTTGACCTCCTATGGACATGGGTCTCTAGCCCTTGGAGGAAGGGTGTGTTTTCTGAAATCCTTCTCCTACTCGCGCTTGGTTTTCTTTTTGTTTTACTTTGTCGTCTCTGAGGGTTTCGGCAAGTGCTGATCTGTGGGCAACTGTGACGCAGTAAGGGAAGTTGGTCTTAAAGAGGGCTGCACAAAGAAACAATGAATTGAATTGATTTGAACTGTTTGTTTGCTTTTAAATCTGTGGGCCAGTGGGCCTGATCGCAGAAAGTGTGGTGTGTCTGAAATGGAACCAGAATGGTTAGAAGCTACCAAGAAAGAAATCTTCTTACCAGCCTACAGTCGGACGCCCTCACTGTACTCCAGATTAGTCAACAGCCTAGATTAAGCTGCTCTTATGACTGAGACAGTGTGTCGCGATCCTTGGAGAGACCCAATGACCCAATGAGAGGGGAGACTGAAAATAACCCTGCTATCTCTGGTCTATCTGTCTCGCTTGAACACATGTAGGATTCACAGCCAAACATGATGGGTAGAAGGAAGGAGGGAGATAAAGACAGGTTGGGGTTGAGCTTTCAAATTTGACATGGCCTTTCTACTTACCGGAGCATTGCTTAGATTGGGTGTGACTTCATGGCACACATGCAAGAGTGAAGCGATAAGGAAATGTATGCGATGTGAGGGTGTGGTGTTTTTGAACAGAAGACTACTGTGAGTTCAGGAGTTATTCTGCATTAATATGCATACGGCCGACATAGATTTGGTTGCATTAACAGAGAGAGCTACACATGATTAATGAATGCTGTAGTAATGAATAACCCCTTACTATGGTTGCTGTGGACTGACTTATACACACACTCACACATAGTAAAACTATGGATGTGGTGCCATAAGTAGGAGAGTTACTTGAAAATATTTGATAGAGGTGTTTATTTGGCAGTTCTTGGCAGTGTGTATGTCTGTGACTCCCTTTACTTGCGTTATTGCTGAGTAAACAGTTTTGAGCATGGAACTAAAATCCTTGAGGTCTATGTGTGTGTATGTGGGAGCGAGATATAAAGAGAGAGAAAATGATTCAGAGAGTATGTCTTCATTTTCATGAGTATATTCCTCAGTGTGTGTGTGTGTGTGTGTGTGTGTGTGTGTGTGTTTACACACCACTGAGTAATTACATATAATCATCCAAAATGTTTATACTATACAAATAGTGCTGCTATGCTGAGTGGTGGTGTGGGGAGCATAGCGAATGAGAAGTGTTCCCGCTCTTTGATTACCCAGAAGCCTCTATGTGTGGAAGCTCCCCTCCAGCGAGACTACTCCACTAAAAGAGGCCGAGACGGCCTTTGAGGTTTGATCTCCATCTGGAAGGAAGTTGAAGGGTTCAAAGGTCACCACCAAGCGGATGTGGTCAGATGGAGGGTGGGGCAGGAGGGCCTGGAAGGTCCATAGTGCTCAGCACGTAAGTTGTGGTGTGCTCACTAACATCCATATTTCATATCTCAGGCTTTCCAACAAAGACCCTGTTGATACCATCTCCTTGTGGTAAGAGAGAGGAAATGAGTGTTTGTGCAGACTAATGAGGTTTCTCTTTTTCCTAATTCTCTTTATTTTTCTACTCAATCATCCAGCTGGTCTGTCCCATGTTCCGTAAGGGTGAGTTCACCCCATGCAATGCGTTTTGAGTTCTAGACAATAAGTCAAGTGGATACAGTGCTGCTTTCCAAATGAATACAAATATACCGAGGCTGGTAGGTTAATTAAAAAGTAAGCTTAGCACTTTACGTAGCATTTTGCTCTCACAGTTAGCTATGTGGGTACCTGGGTCCAGTGTGTGAGATGCAGCGAGTGTGATCTTCCCCAGCAGGGTGATGTTTGAGCTGGACTCGGAGCTCATCAGGACCAGGCAGGCCTTCCATCAATGCCCTCTTTAAGGGTCAGAGGACCAGGGGCCAACAGACCACCTTTATCCTCACAACTCAGGACACTCATTCATGAGAGCTGAGTGGGAGAGCTCTTTGCAACACACAAACACACAGACACACTCACACATGCAGGTACGCACCCACACTGAGCGGACTATGTGTGCTTACTCACACATTACCTGGGACCGAGCAAATAACCCCCTCCTCCCTTCCCCCCTCTGTGGACAGAAAGTGCGTGTAGCCCACCTTGAGTACACACACACATTTTGACATCATACTGTTTACAGTCAACAGATATACATTTCACTTATAAACTATCCGTTTTTTATTCGTAATGATAGAAAATCAGCGTATAACACCGCTGAAGTCCACATACTGTATTTACACAGTATGGATCACACCCTTACTGCTGCATGAATCACTACTCTCTCTCTGTTTCTCTCTGTCTGTCTGTCTGTCTCTCTCAGGTCAGAGGTCAGTATTACACGCAATAAAACTCTTTCGGCGCTTTCTCTTACAATCCAGTGTGCCACGAACAGCACAGCCTCACATGTTCACACACAGGAACTCACACACACTTGAGCAGGCACACCCACACCCACACATATGTACATGGTAGCTAACTAGGTCAGACACACACACTGGC
>BROE01000016.1:11013837-11041337 GCA_036571765.1 Plecoglossus altivelis | reverse complement strand
CTCAGCACCAGCTCCTGCTGGAGTCTCAGCACCAGTTCCGGCTGGAGCCTCAGCCCCTGGCCCATAAAACAGAGTGTGTTTGTACATAGACCTGACCACTGAAGCTGCCTTTTCACTTTACCAAATACTGTACATTCCTGCTGACGGTAAACACAAACACAAATGTACAGTATACACACGCGTACAAACACACACATACACGTGCACACACGCACACACACAGAGTCTGACAGGCCTCTATTAGTATGACTGGTTTATTGAATAATGCAACAGTGTGATTCTCTATAAACATGGGATCAGCTTTGTTGAGTCGGGGCCCTGTGGCGTATTATATCCAGAACAATCTCTCCGGTTTCCTGTCTTTGTATCTGTCATCTGTCCAAGCCTCTCTCCCCACACACACATAACATAAACTGGCCTTCCACTCAACTTCCACCCCAAGGCTTTGGTACCACTGTGTATGAGTGTGTGTTTATATAAACGTATCTGTAAGATTGTGTGAACATGTGAGATGTATGTAAAGGTTACTTGTATGTATAGGATGATGTGTGCGAGAGGAAAAGAGAGGGAGTGTCAATCTGGTGAGTCAGAGGTAAATGCCAGTGTGTTTGTGTGTGTATTTGTGTGTGTGTGTTTATGTGTGTGCGCAGATCTCCCCCCCCCCGCCCCCGCTCACCTGCAGGCCAGGTACACAACAACTGGAACCATCTGGAAAACATCTGCAGGGACACCCATTGACACTCCCCTCTCAGAAGCACAAAATGATGTTCTAGGCAAATATCACGTGGGCCTTCCTTTGGGTTGAATTTGGTTTAAACCCTTTAGGCCCCAAGTGACTACTCACTAAATTACAGCGAGATCACACATCTACCGTAAATATGAGACAGGAATGGTAGAGAGGAAACAGAATGAAGAGCGTGTATAACTATGCTACTCCAGACGGGTACTCAATTTACATTCCATATCTTAATATACAAACATGCACAGTATACACTCAGCCATCTGGCCAGACGAAGGTTGACGTGACAACCACCATGCATTCACTACCTCAAGGTGGATGCTGCCGTGGATGTTCTCTGAGCCAATGATTGTTCACTGGGGGGTGGAGTGGGGGTGGGGGTGGAGTGGGGGTGGGGGGTTCAATTGGCTTGAAAGGAAGGAAGGAAGAGGGAGAGTGAGAGAGAAGTTTCATTCACACAATGCATTCTCTCTCTATTTACCTCTGTTTGGGTTCTCTCTCTGTCTCTTTTTCCCATTTGCGCACATGTACGGACGCACACAAACAAGTACGCAGACACACACGCGCACACAAACAAAGACACGTACACTTGTGACACTCTTGAGCCGAGAGAAAAAGAGAGAAAGACGAAAACTAGAGAGGGAGGGCGTGGGTGAGAGATGCCCTGTCTAACAGAAAGCTCCTGACACGATTGACTTCAACATGATAATTCCTACCAAAGCCTCAATAGAGCCTCGTGTTGCTACAGTTCAAGGCTCGTGGGTTCACGCTGGATCATGCACTGGTTTATCCATGACCCACTCTCCATTATGTTTGACCTGTGTGTTGCTTTTTCAAGACACGCTTGGTTTTGTGCTTGGCTATTTTAGTTGTTCTTTATAAATGCGTGTTTCCCTCAGGCAGCCCTCCCTTGACTTAGCCTCCTAAACCGTCATTACAGCCATGGAACTAGCAACATGGTTAGGGAGGGAGGGAGGATAGGAGGGAGGGAGGGAGGATAGGAGGGAGCATAGGGGGGAGGGTAGGAGGGATGGTAGGAGGGAGGGTAGGAGGGAAAGAGGCAGGGAGAAAAAGAGAATATGGGCCCATTCCAGAACATGAGTCAATAGTAGTTTCCTTCCATGCTATTGGTCCATGAGAGTCCATACTTTGACCTGTAGATCCAGTCTGCATTGCTGATAGTGTCTGGTGGGCAGTAGTGATAGGACGTATGGGATAAGGAATTATAGAAGACTGTGACCTCTACAATATTAATGTGTACAATCTGCAATATTGACTGTTAATATGGGAGTTGAGGTGAATAGTTATATGAGTGTGTGAGGTGAGTAATTACATGAATGTGTGAGGTGAATAGTTACATGAATGTGTGAGGTGAGTAGTTACATGAGTGTGAAGGGTGATCAAATTTGGTCCCCAGCTGCCCCCGGATCATCAGAAAGAATGATTCTGATGGTACCCACCTCCAGTGTTCAACACATGTACGTACAAACACACTCACAAATACTTTTGCAGACATGCACAAAGACACATCAATCCCACTGTGCATGCGATAACACAGCATTTGCACTGCATTTGCTGTGGAAAAAGGTTACAACAATCTTTGTTGAGTCTCCATTCCTTGTTTGAACCTGCAAGAATGTTTCAGAAACCTGCACACGCACACACACAAACACACGCACTGACCCACACGCACACACACACACACACACATACTCACACACACAGGTCTTTCCAGTCCCCTCATATATCAGAGCCATGTGGACAGAGAGGAGGAGACCTCAGCAGCTGTCACCGCTGAAATCACAAGGCCCAGTGCGGTCTGGGTAAACAGCGACGTCCAGGAATCCACACACATCCCGTCCCGGCACTAGTCACTACAGCCACCTGCTGGGATCCATGCAGCCTCCAATGTACCCCAGCAAACTCATCCCCTCACTCACCCAGCCCCAGGGAGCAGTCTCTGCAAGGCTGTGCCCTCCTGACCCCCACCCCTACCTTCACACACACGCAGTCTCTCTCCCCCACTCGCTCCATTTCTCAAGGCCCTGCGTCACTCTGCTACACGTGTGACACGTCTCAGTGGAAGAGGGGAATGAGTTCAGCTGGGAGCAAGAAAACAAGAAAAAGAGATAGGGGAAGAGAAGGAGAGAAAGAGAAGGAGGCAGAGGTTGGGGGAGAGAGGGAAAGGAATAGTGAGGAAGATAAATACAGCAAGATAATCAGTGGTGGGGGAGAGAGTTTGTGAGAGAAAGAGTGAAGGAGAGTAAAATAGATACAGAGGGTACAGGTAGAGAGAGAGAGAGAGAGACAGACACACAGACAGACAGACATACAGACAGACAGGCAGACAGACAGACAGACAGACAGGCAGGCAGGCAGGCAGGCAGGCAGGCAGGCAGGCAGGCAGGCAGACAGATGGGCAGACAGGCAGACAGGCAGACAGACAGACAGACAGACAGACAGACGGGCAGACAGGCAGACAGACAGACAGACAGACAGACAGGAGGGTGGGTGGGTGGGTGGGTAGGAGGTGGGTAGGCGTCGCTCTACTGAGGCTGGGTCTGGCCTCAGACGTTCTAGCCACATGACCACAGCTGATGGAGGCCTGGGTCCGTGAGGTCACCCCAGCCTCCAAACATAGATCGTCACATGACAGCACACTTAGGCCAATACCAGAAACAGCAACAACAGAAGTGCAACATGTGCAAAACAAGCTGTGTTTTTGTCCGTCCGATACAATCATAAGTCAGAGAGATGAGATCCAGTCAATACCATTCAGAAATAATGAATATGATACTTGTTCTACAGTGGAAATTTGTAATGAAGTGTGGAAGTATTTTCCATTACAGAAATGGGTGTGCATGGTTTAGATCACTGTGTAAAAGCAAAGTTCATACATCAACATGGGAAAAGTTTTGAATTAAATGGAAAGGTCATTGATCTCATGAGAGACCTACCTCTCCAGATCTCCTATTTTGACTGTCTCTGAAGCAGCACAATTCAAATGTCAAAACCAACCATTTCACAGACCCTGCGTCAAAAGCTTCTGAAACCATGGCAATGACACAGGGATCATGCTATGTCTCTTACAGAGCTCAAAACAGTCAAATAAACAAGTCATTGTCAGACACTGAAATGGTTTCTCCAACCAGTCATGGTGAGATAACTACATGTAGTCCATCCACCAGCACAACCACTGGAACTTCACAAGAACCTCATGTCTCAGTCACCAGAAACCATCCACATGTGCACATGACATGTGTCTCTTATTGTGTCGGATCATTTCTGGGAACATTTCTATGTAAACATATGTCAAGGTTCTGTTTATTAATCATTTCCTGGAATAGCAGAGGACATGGGGGCCCAATAAATTAAAAATGATACCTCCCTTCCTCTCACCCTGCAACCTTATTGAGACACAGCCTGTAGAGCGCGCACACACACACACACACACACACACACACACACACACACACACAGAGATACACTTTCTCAAGATTATGCCTTAACAATAACAACTTTGACACTACAGTAAAGTTGGCATGTGATCATTTTACACTGGCAGTATACGGTAGAGACAATCCTAAATCTGCAATTAACACTGACCCACAGTGCCACAAAATAGAGTCTAAAGAATGGGTGTGTTATAATGGTAAAATAGGTAACACATTCTTGAGCTTATTACGGAAATTGACGGAGTGTTTGTATGAGTGAGTGAATCCGAGAAAGACTGTGTACTTCTCCTTTGATGTCCAATTAGCATGTTTCACTGCGTGAAACTACAGCGGTCGGATTTAACCCTCTCAGAGATGACTCAACTCTGGACCACACCGCGCGTGTGTGTGTGAGGGGGGAGGGAGGGGGGGGGATCCGCCCTATGACTTGTACAGCTGTGGGGAAACATCGCAATGTCTGGGCCTTTCTCAGAACGGCTGCTCTTGGATTTAGTGATCGAAAAGTACAGCCTCGTTTTGCAGCCACAGTGCTCATATGAGAATCAGTGGAGATGGTGGAGTAGCTGGCCTAGATCATCTGTCTGTCTCCGGGAGCTCCCCCCAATTTCTCTGAATCACCACGTTTCCCATGCTCCTGGCCGAGAGACTGAGGATGTGTCTGAGTGTTTCTGGGTAAGAGAATAAAGCCCTCGAAGACGTTTTTCATCAAGAGGCCAAATGACCTCACAAGCTGATCATGTGAGAACATTCAAATGTTACTTCTTGGTGACAAAAATCCGATGGTTTGACACAAATGGCATTCTGACTGGATAATCTGTGTGTGTGTGTGTGTGTTTGTGTGTGTGCAAACAAGACTGTGTACGTGTGAGGATGAATATTATGCATATGATTCATGAACCTTTTCCAAAACCCATAACAGTGCTGTAGCCTAGGCTACGGCAGCCCATGTGGGACATAAAGACAGAACCCTGAGGGTGCATGCTGAGGTAAGTGGGTGTGTCTGTGGTCAGACCAGGCTGAGACTATAACCCAGGCAGATGACTGTGGGAACATCCCTTACCTCAGGTCATGAGACTGCACCACCTACAACATTTAACATGGTGGGGAGCTGTCTGTGTATCTGCACCCCCTATTAAAAGTGAAGCACAGCTGATACATAGCTTTACTGTGAGAAAACCCTGCCCTCCCCCATGTGCTTGGTCTGATCTCACAGCAGCCATGTCATCCTTGACTCACTTTATGAGAAGTCTGGAGGTAAACAGCCTTTCATACAGTCAGATAGCCCTCTCAAGGCGCTGGAAACATTTGCTCATCGTTAATGTAATTGTTTGTGAATGTGCTCTAGCACATCTTAGTCTTGTGGTGCCATTGTTTGCCATCGTCCTCATGGGCCACTCTATTGACTGTCAACATTGACCTTACTAATTCATCGTGCACTAAGGTCAAATATATTCCCTTACATTAGAGATTAAATTATGGCTTTCCAAGAATCACACACAGACGCACACAGACACACACCACGCATAAACAAACAGACACACACACACACACACACACACACTGTGCCACTCCCTTGGTCTCCTGACTCCTGTAAAACTCTGTGTATCTGAGATGGCCACTGGCAGAGAATGAGATCCAGTCACCACTGATGGAGCAGCAAAAGCACAGGACTTACATGTTTCAAACATCTGGGTCAAACCTGACCAGATGTTAACAGTACTGCACCTCACACTGGTTTCATGGGAAGGTGTCGCTTGGACCAGGTCATGGAGGTTTGGCATTCCCAGAATTAGAAATAGCCAGAGCTCTGCACATTTGAATGGTCATGTGTGTTCCATGTTTCCATCCAGTCAGACCTTCGCTGGTCTGGCTGGCCTCGGCCTCCATGCAGTATTCATGGCCATCTGTGCCTTCAGCATGGGCAGCACTGACAGGGTACAAGAATCCTGGCCAATATGAATGGGCTCCTGTCAGTGTGTATGACCCTGAGTCCAGGGAACACGTGAGCTGAGTCAGGAAATCCCAGGTTCTGGATTGGAACTGCAAGTTCACGGTGTCCTAAAAGGAAGTGATGTCACTGAGAGAGATCATTGCCTACCTGATTATTGGCCAGACTTGCCAATGATTTTGGTTTGGTCGGTAAACAAAAATGACATGGCAACATACCAACAACACTGACATCCCTCTGAAGTTTCATTGGGAATCAGTATAGATGTGTTGAGTCTGTCTGTGAGTGTGTGATTGTGTATTGGTCTGGCCCCCAGTCATGTTGCGTCATGTTGTGTCATATTGCATGGAAAACAGTAGAGAGACTGATTAATGGGCACAAACGGGAAAACCAGACACCCAGTTGGTATTAGCTCCACAAACGTGTACGTGTCTGTGTGTATGTGTGCGAGTATGTGTGCGTGTCTGTGTGTATGTGTGCGAGTACGTGTGCGTGTCTGTGTGTATATGTGCGAGTACGCGTGCGTGTCTGTGTGTCTGTGTGCGAGTACGCGTGCGTGTTTGTGTGTGTAAGTATGTGTGTGTGTCTGTGAGTGTGTGTGTGTAAATACGTGTGTGTGTCTGTGAGTGTGTGAATGTGAGTATGTGTCTGTGAGTGTGTGTGTGAGTACATGTGTGCGTCTGTGAGTGTGTGTGTAAGTACGTGTGTGCGTCTGTGAGTGTGTGTGTGATTACGTGTGTGCGTCTGTGAGTGTGTGTGTGAGTACGTGTGTGTGTCTGTGAGTGTGAGACAATCTGGACAGCAGCATTGCTGACAGCAGCTCCCTAGCTGTGATGTGGAGTTGCTGACAGGCCGCTGTTATTTCACGACCCCGCTGGGGGGGCCAACGTGATGGAACAGGACTTCGAGAGCCCCCGCTTAAATGCTGCCGGAGGGAGGGGAGGGGGATGAGGCGGGTGAGGGGGGATGGTCACGGAAACTAAAGTTCCTTAACACAAGTTCTGTCCCACGAGGAGCAAATTCCACAGAAAATCCAGGGCAGGAGGCTGGTGAGGGGAGTGGTGGACATTGGATCGGATTGGTAGCCTCACTGAACTGGGAGAAAGGGAAACCGTGAAATGGAAATACTGTGTGACCGTGAGTGTCTGTGAGATTGTCGCTTCACTTACATGTCTGGCATGTCTTTATTTCAGCGTCAATATGCACGCCATGCATGTTCACCAGCATGTGTGTATGTCTCCTCTTTCTGAGTGAGGTGGCCTACGTGTCTGACTCCGTATTCACGAGGCAGACACTTCTCAGTCCTAGACCAGTCTTTCCATCATCAGTCATATCCTGTTATGAGAGAGAGATTCTAAACACTCTCACACAGAACAGCCCTGAGAGACGTAGCCATGAACCCCTGTCTGTCCATCTCTCAGTGTGTGTGTGTGTGTGTGTATGTGTTTTTTTTTCAATGCGCACAAATTGGTGTGGATGATGCCTAGCTCGTCAATCGGCTACAAATCCTTAGGTGTTTGTCATCACAATGTCAGTCAGAGCTGAACTAGACGGATGGAGACAGAAGAAGTACCACTGAAAGAAAGAGGAATGCAGAGTGTGATGGACAGATTGGCCTGCGTTCCAAACTATATTTCTTTCCCCAAGATAAGGAATTATACAGAACTCACTGTTTTTCATTCATTATTCAGCCACTCAAAACATTACGTAATGAGTCAAAAGGATTTCTGCTGGAATACCATTGACTATTTTGGTGGATTAGATTGAATGAATGCGATTTAGTTCACAGACTGGCCACCTGCACTTGTTTGGCATGGGACTGAGGCTCTATAAGGGTGCAAGGGCATCAGTCTGCTAGTGAAGGTTGCTCTGCCATCCACTGTCTCCTCTGCCCTTGTGGAAGAGGACCACAATGATAAGAGATACACTAATTATAGTCCTGTGGGCCATTGCAAACTATATGCACGTATGTAGACCCGCCCACGCATCGACACACACATACACTGTCATAACCCCTCCAGACACACTCACACATACAAACACACACACACACACACAAACACACACACGTCCATAAACACATGCATGCACACATCCTTTGAAGAGGCTTGGACGCGTATAAGAAGGCCCTATCAGTAAAGAGATAATTGCCTGTGCTTTTTGAAACAGCAGATACCAGTGCTGACAAAGGTTAACCCAAGGCTGTGTGAACAACTGGTCTGCTGGCAGGGGAGGGCTGACCGAAAGTCTGTGTGCGGTTGTGTGTGTGTGTGTGTCTGGGTGTGTGTGGGAGAGAGAGAAAGCTGGTGAGTGAGTGAGTATGATAGTGTGTTGGCATGGGCGCAGGTGAATGTTTATGTGTGCCAGTCAGTCTGTCTATGTTTTTATGTGAGTTTGATATAAGTTACAAGGTATATCATAATGTTGATTTTTAACTTTATATGGCCCAGTGATAGGAGTTGCTGCAGCTGTGTGTCAATTCACTGGTAGTGGTGTAACAGACAAAGGTAGAGGAAGGGAGGGTCAGGGAAGGAAGGAAGGAAGGATGAACTACAGGAAGGTAGGGAGGGACAGAGGTAGATAAGGAGAGAGGGAGCAGGGGAGAGAGGGAGAGGGGGCGGGGGTGGAATGGAGGATGGTGGGAGTAGATTAGGGAGGGGAGAGTCGGGACAGGGAGACCAGGGAGATAGGCATGGGGGGGAGGGGGAGGCAGAGGGAGAGAGGGAGAGAAAGAGAGAGTGTGGTGGGGTGGGGTGAGGGGGAGAGGAGGAGAGGTTGATGAGATGAGGAGAGGAGAAGGGGAGAAAAGGGGGTGTAAGAGGGAGAAGTAGGGAAAGAGGAAGGGAGAGAGGGGGAGAGAGGTGGGTGCAACTCTTGGGTTTACAAGTAACTGGAAAAAGCTGTCCATCCTTGAGGATAATGTACAGCCTTAGTGAATCCAGTTGTCACAGGTCGACCTCATCAGAGCACACGCATGGACCTCGTGCAGGATCAACCTCCCGCCCGCCCTCCCCCTCCCGCCACGACACAACCCCACATACATTCAGTCTTATAGTGTGAGCGAGACCTTGTGCGCATATCCCCAAGGGAGATGTTAATTGACACTTTTCAGGAGCAAACGTGATCCCTTTAAGTATGCAAGAGGCCCATAGTTTAACACTGCTCTGAGTGTGGTTAACAGCTTGGCTGATAGTGAGAGAGTGATGTAGGCCTCCAGATATGAGGGTTAAACCTTTTTGTGATTCAAAGTAAAGCAGCAGAAGGTATGAGGTAAGAGACAGGTGACAGGGGCGGAGCGAAAGCACAGACAGATGGAGAGAAAAGGAGAAGAAATGAAAGAGAGAGGGGAGGGGGTAGCACGGGCCAGCGTGCCACAGGTCACAGCAGTCCTCAGAACAGGACAGCACTCACAGATAAAGGGAAGAAGGGCGAGATGAACTGGGGGGGACGGGAGATTAGAGGAACAGAGTAACACAAATAGTGGGGGGGAGAGGAAGAACAAATGGATTTCACGGAGTATAGCAGCTCTAATGAGGGAGAGAGAGATGGAAAGAGAGAGAGAGAGTGGAAGAGAGAGAGAAAGAGAGAGAGAAATAGAAAGAGAGAGAGTGAGAGAGAGAAAGAGAGAGATAGAGAGCGAGAGAGAGAGAGAGAGAGAGAGATAGAGAATGAGAGAGAGAGAGAGAAAGAGAGAGAGAGACAGAGAGAGAGAGAGAGAGAGAGAAGGAAGAAGGGAGACAGACAGCGACTCAGAGGGTTGGAATATTTTTTTGAGCAATCGTGCCACGGTACTTTGTAAAGTGGAAAGTTAAGATTAAAAGACCTTGTGTGCTTGGGTAGTGTGTCTAGAAATAGAAAATGGCCAGGCCGCTAAATCCTGTCTGGTGTCTGCAGAGCAGATGGATTGTCAGAGATCTGGCCACCATCTTGGATTGCTTTTCAGGTGTTTATGTGAGAGCCATGTCAGGGACTAATCCTGAACTGGAACACTGAAGTATGATGGGGACTCTCTTTAGGGCATGGTGGTTCCAACTCCACTCCAGTCACCCCCCTATGCGAGAGAGAGATGGTGATAAAGGAAGAGAGAGGGAGACACAGTAGGAAAGAGAGAGAGACACAGAGAGAGAGAGAGAGACAGAGAGACAGAGAGACAGACAGACAGACAGAGAGAGAGACAGAGAGGGAGGGAGACAGACAGACAGACAGACAGACAGACAGACAGACAGACAGACAGACAGACAGACAGACAGAGAGAGAGAGAGATAGACAGAGAGAGACAGAGAGAGAGAGAGAGAGAGAGAGAGAGAGAGAGAGAGAGAGAGAGAGAAAGGGCAGGGAATCCAGGCACAGCGATGATGGATGAGGAGATAAGCCCGGGGTTGCTGACAGCCTTCTGGAGGTAATCGCCATAAAATCTGATACACACACACACACACATATACACACCCACACCCACACCCACACACACACACCCACACGTATACACACCCACACACACGTATACACACCCACACACACACACATACACACACAATCAGGGGTTAAACGCAGGGGAGCAACGTTAGGCTGGAACGTTTAGCTTAATGAGGTCATGCAACAGATCTGATCACGCCAAAGCCAACCGACATCCACAGGTCAGGTACCACTATTCATTTTCAACGGCCATCCAAAGACAACCTTTCCACCAAGAGTAAACCAGCCTGAATCCATATCAAAACAGTCCTTATCCCTTGTGGTGCACTGTGGGAAAAGATCTCTGGAAGCAGGGGATTCTGGGTAGGCAGCTTCAGGCTGCTGCAGGCCCCTCGGCAGCAAGGCTGAGGGGGGTGGAGCATGACTGCGGTTTACGTCTCACTTGTCATTTCTGCCGTCGCCACTGGCACTCAAACCTGCCACTTTGCCTCGTAGTGGCGTTCACATGGAACACAAACCTGGCCAAAGCTGTGATTTCTGTGGCCTTGCGCTGTTTTTAAACAGTCCTCTCTGGTATACGTGTTTGTGAATGTGAGCGTGTGTTTGTGCCTGTCCATGCCTGCTGTCTCTTCAGTTTCAAGGGCGGACTAAACTGTGGAGCCTTTTTTTAGCGCTTGCGTTCTGGTTTCTGCGAGCGAGTGAATGAGTGAGGGAGAATAGGAGAGAGGGAACGAGAGGCAGACGGAGAGAGAAAGAGAGAGAGGAAGAGAGAATGGTGTATATGTGCGCACCCATTGGCTTGTCCTTGGGTCTTTCAGCAAAGTTTAGTCTCTGAAGAGATTTGGCTCCTGTCATGACGATCGGCGGAGAGCATGAATCATTCTGAGCTGTTTTCACTCCTGAGGCACAAAACAATGGATGTGTTTGTTTTTCCATCATCCTGTGAAGAAAATTCATTATTGTCGTGTCATGTTGAGAACTGAATGACTTACTTGGACTGTGTTTCAGAGGGACAGCTCAAAATACTTAAATATATGACTGAGTCTAAGGTGAACTCCTTCCATGGTTTGTGCGTAGGCATGTATGTCCGAACAAGAAGAGACTGGTCCCAGCTTACAGTATGATCTGGGATGTTGTGACGCAGCTGGTGTAGCATGAACTCTGGGCGGGTTAATGAGCAGGCCAGAAGGCCAGAAGGCCAGAAGGCACACACACGCCTCACACCCCAGCTGTGGTCAACCCCAGGTTCCTGCCATTCTCCTCTAATCTTCCGCCCAGAATCAGTCCAGCCACTTCAGGAGGCTCTGCGCTTCTTGCTACCCTTGCTTTTAATGAGCCTCACTCCCTCACTCCCTCCCTCCCTCCCTCCCTCACTTGCTCACTCACTCCCTCCCTCCCTCACTCCCTCACTACTTCCCTCCCTCCCTCCCTCACTCACTCACTCACTCACTCACTCTACTTTATAACTCCTAAACTCTTACTCTTCTTGTCTGTCTCCATTTGTCTCTCTCTCTCTTGCCATCTTTCAGTTGGAAAAACACCGGCCCAGAGAAAGGGACTCGCTGCAGTCCGAGCTATGTCTGGAATGAGAAAAATGACAGTGTGTCAGTCAAGCTGAGAAACCGGGCCTGTTTCCCCAGGCTGCTCACACCATAATCCTTGCTCCTTTCATTAGCTCTTCAGACTTGGAGTTTACAACCACATGAGAATGTGTTAATATTAGTAAAATGCTAATTTTGTCACAAGTTTCATAGAACATGTTGATTTAGCATTTGATAAATCAAATATGTTTTGGAATGTACTATTCTGTAATATGACCTCTGGATCTCTAAAACAACACACAACTGATGACTTGGCATATACACAGCAGCCACAAGTCGATACTGGTATTTGAGGTACACACCCATATGTTCTATTAACACAATACTCTCTTGCCTTTACTTGTCTTTGTCATGTTGATTTAAGGTTTACGTGTACTTATTCGGTTACGTTACATAAAGATATTGGATATTACTGTGTGCTAAATTAAAGGCGACTGCAAACAGTATGCAGTTATTTGGGTTAGGCATGTAAAAGAGCATCTGGTTATTTTTAAGCACAGATAACAGATGTCTACATGTATACTACAGTATTAACTTAAACCAGGGTCAAACATACACACACACACACACTCATGCACATACACACACGCACACACATGCCCTCACACACATTGGCAGTCATACCCACACACACTCGCTTTGTCCCCAGTCAGTGTTCCATGCCAGATAGAACAATGAGGACTTGTGGGATGAGGGATGGAGTTAGGGCCTGGCATAGGATGACCTGAGCAGGTGCAACAGCAAGGCTATCAGATGAACCCTGGAATCATTAACCTGTGGCGGTCTGAAGGCCATTCACTGATTGTGGGTGAGGTGATTGGTGTCCCAGCTCTCTCTCTCTCTCTCTCTCTCTCTCTCTCTCTCCCTCTCTCTCTCTCTCTCTTACTCTTTGTTTTTCTATTAGTCATAATTTCTCTCTCTCTCACAGACACACAGACACACAGTCACACACACACACAGACACACAGACACAGACACAGACACACACACACACACACACACAAACACACACACACACTCACACACACACTAACAGTCAGTAAGCCTGTTGGTCCAGAGACCAGGCTTTACGTAAGAGGTCACTTCAGTCTTTTGTTGCCTTTCAGTAATCACACTGTCACACTTCCCCACATCATGATGGAATGTACAAAGACATTTTGAAGTTAGCATGGTTACACACATAAATGACCCCTCAAACACATCCAAAACAGCCGCCTTCTCTCTCTCCTCCCCAGACTTTGCTCCTCCCTTGTAACCAAACCTTGGTGCTGCCAAGACATTCTTCTGTAATCGAACCCCACAGGTAAATTATCTTTGGCAAACCCACATGCTTGTCTGGTCTCTCTCCATCTTTCTCTTTGGGTTTCCTGTCTCTCTCTCTCTCTCTCTCTCTCTCCCTTTCTGTCCTCCCCTCTTCTCTCAGAGTCTCTCAACAGTCCTCAACTGTTGTTTGATTTGAGTTTGGCCTCCATTCAGCTCCTTACGTAATCTTAGTCATGAGAACCTGCGGGCTGTTCAAACAGGTAGAGATGCAACAGGCAGTGAGTCAGTCAGTCAGTTAGTCAGAGGCTGAATCAGTCAGTCAGCTAGGCCAGCCTGTCAGTTACTACCCAGTTGTGAGAACCTGATGTTACTGTAAACCACCAAGGAAGTGTCTCGTCAAATAGGACTAGGTATTGACAGACAAGCCCCACATGAGACATAGAGAAAACAGTTCGGTCCTAACTAGTCAGGCATACTCTCATTTAGTCAGACAGTCAACACATCAATCCACCAGTAGGTGAAACCAGCCAATAAGTCAGGCAGTAAATCAATCAATCCACCAATCAGTGAATTATTCAGTTGTTGTCATTCAAACAACCTCCAACAACAGGGAAGGGAACAGCAAAGTATCTTCTTCAACATACTTTGTTTTATGCTGTTAGATTAGGAAACAATTTTCTGAAGATGGGCTGGCAAGAACTTTGCCCTGAAACCTATTGCTGTCACAGTTGATAAAATAATCAAATGAGTTCCTCTGTATTTCAGCTGAATTTCTTTGAAGAAATGCCCTTTATGTTCTTTTGTGTCTTTGTCTTAACTAGAGCATGACCTGGTTTCAGCCATGTGGCTTGGTAGCATTAGGGCACATTCTTTTCGTTGAATGGGATTCCAGTTCCTGCTGTAGTGATTTTCCTACGTGAAGGCTATGCTACATGTAAGCAGCCACAGCCGATGACTAGTCTGCTGTAGGAGAAGAAAAGGCGGACAAGACAGTCCTCCTGATCATCAGCTGCTGTGGTGCCCAAAATGCACACACACGCACACACACACACACACGCACACACACAAACACACACACACACACACACACACACACACACACAGCTTGTATGCACATATGCACGCACACATGAATTGTATGTACACGCAGCACACACACACAGCTTGTATGCACATATGCGAACACACATGTCTTGTATGCACACGAAGCACACACACAGCTTGTATGTACACGCAGCACACGCACACAGCTTGAATGTACACGCAGCACACACACACAGCTTGTATGTACACGCAGCACACACACACAGCTTGTATGCACACACACACACACATGGCTTGTATGTACACGCAGCACACACACAGAAGTGTCCACACATCTTCAAAGAGGTGCCTCTCAGCCGGCCTGATTAGACCAATCCTGACAGGCTTGGCGCTCAACCCTCTGGCGGTCACCAGGACAACATGTGCCCACCAGCGCGTAACCAGGACGACGCCCGAGCGGTGCGCAAGCACTTTGCGCCCAATGACATCAATCACATTTACACGTCTTGTCTAACAGAAGGACGGAGTGTCAGAGAAAGACCTGACCCATATACAAGGGCCTCCGTTTGTATGTGTGTGTGTGTGTGTGTGTGTGTGTGTGTGTGTGTGTGTGTGTGTGACAGCGGCACAGGGATAGGTGACAGCTCTCCGTCTGTTCATCCAGGACGTCATCTGCTTGGAAACAGGCTTTTTTTTGTCCTCCTCTGACTCCTGGTTCTTTCTGTTCTTTCACTTGTTTGCATGTGTGAATGTTAACTAAACAATAGAGCCCAACGCTTCAGTGACAATCTCAGGGAGATGGCTGTCACCAGCTGCTAGCTGCATCAAACCTGCCTGTACATTTACATGCCCGCCCCTAAAGCATTCCACTCCGCAGTTAATCAAGGTCGCATCACTCCCAGTGCATGATGGGTAACTCAGCTGAGTTTATCTCTCCAGATGACCTGTCATATTTCCAGCAGAACACACCTTTCTGCATATAGACACATCAACAGTCCAACGCTGACATGGGCAGTTTGTGTGTGAAGCAGGGGTTTCTCAATGTGCCGTCGATGAAAGACACTTTGACGACTGAGTTCAACTGAGTTTGAGTTCAATTTGTGACTTCCTCAAAATCTCCTCTGCCACAATCATGTGCTTGAGCGAGTCGTTGCAGTTCGTTTACACAGTCATTCTGAAACACCACATCTGTCAGTGTCTGTTTGTGTCTGTGTGTCAGTGTCTGTTTGTGTCTGTGTGTCTGTGTCTGTGTCTGTGTGTGTGTGTGTGTGTGTAGGTGGGGGGGTGTCAGAGCGTGTCAACGTACCATTTGGGTCTTGAGAAATGTGAATGTGTATAATACATGTCACCAAGCTGTGCGTCATACCAGGGTCACGAATGCCACATCCAACGTGAAACCTTAGTAACCCCTCCTGTTGCCCCCCCAAACCTCTCTCACACAAACATGACTCATTCAACTCACCACCAACGTTTGTTGTGCTGTTCCCACAGCCACGTCCTCTGTCACCTTTGCACTACTTTCCCTGCGGTCCGTCATTGCTTTTTGGACGTTTTCCCTCTCTCTTTTATCTCTTTCATCTTGGACCCTCGTTTTCCTGTTGAGCATTATAAAGGACAATCGGAGGAACCTCACAGTCAGAGGTGTTCCAAACTGGCAGGTCTCTCTCTCGCTCTCTCTCTCCCCCTCGCTCGCTGTTACCCTATGTCTCTCTCTCTCTCTCCCTCTCTCTCTTTGTGGAGACAGGGAATCAGCAGGAAGTGTTGCTTCCTGCTGTAGTCATGTGGCCAGTGGCGAGTGACCTGTGGAGAGCTGAGCAATGTGTGTCTGCGTGTTTGTGCACGTGTACATAAACGCACATGTGTGTGTGTGTAAGGGGTTGTGTGTGTGTGTGTGTGTGTGTAAGGGGTTGTGTGTGTGTGTGTATGTGTGTGCGGTAAAGAAGGGGCTTTTGTCTTTCAGGACTGGCTGATGGTTTGTTTGTCCGATGCATATTTTAGCCCGTTCTCCAGTGGTCATGGTGACTGTGCAAAGTTGGACTTTTCTTAGGTGCGGGTAACCATGGGCTGAAGGGTTGAGACGTGTTCAGTAAGCCACCGATGGATGATTGGATGTCTGATTACGTGTCAATGTATGTGTGTGTCTGGGAACATGTGTATGCATTTGTCTGCGTATGTGTTCTTACATGATTAAAACCTTGTTATATCACAGATTTGTTGATCGCATGGAATGATTCAACAGGGTATTCACCCCCCCCCCCATACACCCTCCCACCTACATCCAAACACAAGACTGGAGGAGGGCCAGTGAGAAGAGTGACAGGTACTCTAATACGCTCTGATCAGCATTAATCTGTCTCCTCTTACCTGAGAGAACAACATCACCTTGGCAACCACTCATAGGTCATGTAGATGACCACCTGCTGACCATGCAACCTACTGTTTCTGTGAACACACACACACACACACACACACATTGCTAACACCACTTTCCCCCCACAAAAAAGAACAAAAGTCCAGGTTCAGCTGGAATGAAGACATTTTCTTTTATCTGCATTGGAATTTCAAAGAGTCCTGGTCAATTGGAAACCGAGAGAGAGAGAGAGAGACAGAGAAAGAGGGAGAGAGAGAGAAAGGCCACAATGTGGTCGTTTTAAATGGGAGGACTGGGCCTTCATTCAAACTGGGCCCTCTTAACTCCCTGTAGGGCCCTCGGGGGCCCATTAAGGGCCTGTCTCTGAAGCCAGCCCTCTGGTTCTGAACACTGGGCCCCCTTGTACTCCCCCTGTCCCCCCAGACCTATTGAAAGACTCACAATGTGCCGAGCAGTCCTTTACTGTAAAGAAGGCTCCTTTTCTGTCCAGGGTAGCAGTGAGCAACATGGGGCTAAGAGGGAGAGGGACTGCCGCTCCCCCGGCCCGGCCCACTCCAATAGAGGCATCTGCAATCTGTTGCTTCCCCCTGGCTCACAGTGGCCTTCCCCGGCACGCCCCTCCAGCTCCTTTTAACAACCAACTGGCTGCAAAAGAGGACAAACCGACCATGAATTCCTTCGCGCCTGGCAGCCGCTACCTCGCTCGTCCCCTCTATTCCTTCATCACTGTCTCTCTCTCTGCTTTGTCTTTTGTGCAAGGAGCCCCGGAGGCTTGTTTTTTCCCTCCCTTTTTTTTCCACTGCCTCGGTTTTTTTCCGCTTTCACTCGCTCGCTTGCTCTCCCTCCCGCTTCTGTCCATCTTTCAGCCGCTTCCCGCTCTCTCCCTCCCTCTGTGTGTGTGTGTGTGTGTGTGTGAAGAGTAGAATACGGGAGAGAGAGAGAGTCTAATGAACAGTGGCCACATAAAGGCCCTTTACATGAGCAGTGAATGGGATTCTGTTATAGGGCCATCCACAGTCCCCCTGGGGCCTCGTATTGTACCAGGGAGAACGTGAGATCCACATGGATGGGGTAGGTTGGGGGGCTGAGGGAGGGGGAATTCTTCACATTAGGGGGTTTTGAATTCTGGAGGGCTGCTGGAGGGGATGGAGGGGAGGTGGTGGTGGTGGTGGGGGGGGACTGGGACGGTTGGCAGCTGTACAGTGGCACAGCAGCATAAAGGGAGAGACTGATGGATGCTCACAGATACAGATGGACAGAACAGAGACACACAAAACGCCGCAGCTCCGCTGGGAACTCGACTGGATTAAACGGCGACTTATCATTGTCGCCGTTCACATGCGTCGCAGTGGAAGACATCGGATGTTGCTCTTATTGTGACATCCACTGGAATCATCCAAACTGGGACTGGTTCGAGTAATTAGCGCTCTGAAGAGCGGAGGGAGGCATGCTGTCTGACCCGGAACCTTGTCCAGTTGACGTGCGCAGGGTTCCATAATGGGCCTGTACAATTGGACTTGGCCTGAAAGAACATTCAAGCTGGAGCACCATTCAAACCCACCTGTTTTCCTCCTCCTCCTTCACCACCTCCTCACATCCTTCCCTCTCTTTGAGACAGAGAGAGAAAGAGAGAGAGAATGAGAGAGAGAGAGAAAGAGAGAGAGAAAGAGTCAAAGAGAGAGGGAGGGAGTGAGGAGGAGGTGCATGTCAGAGGGAAGGCTGGCTCAGGACACACGCACGTACATGCACATACACACATGTATAAATGCGTACACACACGTATACACACGTACACACACGTACACACACGTACACACACGTACACGCAGCCTTGGTTACACTGCATTGTTTTCAAGGGCACCTCCACAACCCAGCCCACTCATCAAGGCCAGAGGCTCTTCTGTGGAGCATGGCTGTGGTGGACAAGACAGAGCTGGCTGGGGCTGGGGGGACGAGGGGAGAAGCCAGCGGGGGCTGTTGACGAGGGGCACTTGGCTTTGGGAAGGGCCAGAGGGGCAGATGCCTCGGAATACCAAGCAGGCTTCCATGGAGATATAGTCTTACAGTGTTTACAGCCCTCAATAGTCCATCCAAGCCCCTCCAGACACAGACACACACACACACACACACACACACACACACACACACACACACACACACACACAGCCCCTGTCCTACTGTGCTTGTCCTCTTCTAATGTAAATGCAGGGGGCTGGCAGGGGAGAGGGGGAGAAGGAGGGAGAAAGAGGGGAGAGGCGTTTTTTTTTGTGTTTGCTGTTTTTCTCCTCCCTCTGTGCTGTCGGCTCCTGGGTTGTGGACCGCTGGTTTATGGCGTCAGGCCTTTCTCTTTTCTATTACTCTGCCTCTTTCTTTCTTCTCTCGCTTTCTCTTTCACTCTTTATAGGGTTTGTCTGGCTGGCGCTGGTGCCATCAGGCTTCCTCTCTGGCAGCAGTGCAGGTGGCAGAGCTCTGGGGACCTGGCTCTGAGCTGGCAGTGCCAGTCCTCAAAGACCTTGGTAGAGTGCACAAAACAGACATACATTCGAAAAAAAAGGGATTCATTTGACTACTGATATCCTTATATGTGGCACAGACAGTCACAATGATCTATTGTCTGATGATACCGTGGGATGATATCTGTCTGGAACAGTCATTCTCTACCTTCTTTGAAAGTCAAGTGATAAGACTGTTTTTCCACTCAGATGGCCCCAGTAGCCTACTCATTTCTCTCGCGATCAAATTCTGTAGACGGCTAACAAGAAAATCAAACCCAGAGCAATGGAACCCTGCTCTCTTCTTAGAAAGATAACGGATAACCACACACTCACGCTCACCTGTGAGTACATACGTAGGTATGGACAATCAGACACACAAACGCACACGCACTTTACCATTCAAACAGGCAGACATCTAACAGCCTGCTGATTGATTCTTGGGCTAAGGAGGGGAGCACCTGATCATTAGTTGAGAATGAGGGGCGTTCACTGAACAGAGAGCCTCTTTACAAGCCTGCTGGTGACTGACACCAACAACAGGGAGTGTATGTGTGTATGTGTGTGTGACCGTGTCAGCCCTTCTGTGTGTGTGTGTTTACGCTGGGGGCTGCTCATCATTCCCATCTGTCCAGCTGTGTCTCTCTTTATCCGCACTTCCGAAGCCCATCAAGACGGGTTTTGCATGGGTCTCCCCTTCCCTCCTCCCCCCCGCCCCCTTCGCCCCTTCTCCCCTTCCCCCTTCCCCCCCCCCTCCCCCTTCCCACATCCCATCCTCCTCTGCCTCGCTCCCTCGCTCCCTCTCTCCCCCCCCCACCACCATATCTGCACTTGACAGGATCCTGGGCCCTGCTGGTGTGGGAGACATCAAAGAGGACTTGGGGGCAATGAGGCCCCCTCAGCTCTACTGGGAACAGGAGGGAGGCTTAGAAACGGCAAACCCTGGACTCCTTTTGTTATGTCACTCCTTGTCTTGCTCTCTCTCTCTCTCTCTCTCCTCCACTCTTTTCTCAAGTGGCCTTCCTAGCCTATTCATTCAGAGAGTTAGAAAAAGAGATTGGGGTAGAGTTCATAAAAGAAGCTGGTCTGGTCTTGAGTCCATTGTTTTTTTCAAGGGGGTGGAGGTTGGGGGGCTGAGGAACTCTGTGTGTTTGTGGGGGGGGGGGGTGCACAGTACGGGACAATAGAGGGCTTTGCAGGGGCCGTGTAGGGAGAGAGAGTTGATGGAGGAAGGGTGGAGTAGAAGGGGGAGGGGGGCTGGAAGGCAGGATCGACTGTATAAAGGAATCACCGGCGTATTCTTGTTTTGTGTCCAATCAAGAGACATAATCTGCACGTGTGAAAGTGCTTCTATGTCCACATGCTTCTACAGTCCTCAACCCAGTGTGAGCTGCGGAAAATAGCTGAAAATCAGAGTCGACGGGAGTTTATTCAGGCCTTCCCCTCTGCTATGGAACACTAGAATTATTCAAATACACAAACATATTCCACGTCTGTCAAATGAGGGACAGCACCTTTACATCTATGAGGTACAGCATCTACATGAAATGGCTAAGGTTCAATGATGTCAGTGTTTGACACCTCAGTCAAGAGATGCACTGTTATTGTGTTGATTGTCTCAGACAGCTCTCTCCTGATAAGGAACAAAAGTTGTTTTTGAGCAGAAACCTCCTCAAAGTCTCTCTCCGCCCTCATATCTGTCTCTCCGTACGTCTGTCTGTTCACACTTTGCTTCAACTGCACTCTGCAGCATCCTCGCAGCAAAATCTGCTAACCACAATGTACGCACGCATGCACGCAGACACACACTCGCACGCACACACACACACACACACACTCGCACGCACACACACACACACACACTCGCACGCACGCACACACACACACGGAGAGGGAAAACATAGGTAAGCGACGGTATTATTGGGACATCGGTGGGTGACGGCAGCATTAGGACACAAAGTTCCTCAGGCCTCCTCATCCTTTTAGTAAACAGGAAACATCCTGTCGGACGCTATCACTGGGATTGGACAAGGGGTGGATAGATGCTCGTGCTGAACCGCAAGAGCCACAGCAGGTAAATGAGCATAACCTGGCATGTATGCACGAGCGGAACACAACGTGCAAAAACACCCTTGCATGCAAACAAACACACTCACGCTGTGAGAAGAAACAGACTGAGCGATGTGGGACCCAAATATGATCAATTCCCGTCATTCATATAAACAGAAACCACATACACAGTATTCACAACTGCACATCTACAGTACACACACACCCACTAACTTTAATTCCAGAAACCCGTGACTGAATGAGGGTCATATTTCACAGATAAAGATGGGGTGTGTGTCTGTGTGTGTGTGTGTGTAAGTGTGTGTGCCAAAGGTACAGGGTGTACTAGGTGTCCACAGCAATATCTACTCATACACACACACACACACATACACACACAGACACACACACAGTTGTAAAAAGTCAGGCATTTACACACTTTTGTTAATTGTCATCCATAAACATGTATACCATTTAATAAAGTACAGAGAAGGGTTAGTCATATGCTTATTGAGGGTCACATTTCTTTTTGAAAAGCTTAATAAATGTCATTGCAGTCAAGAGCTGTTTCCTAAACCCTGATTACACAGGTAGAACAGTATGTTCTGTGTTTGTGTCTACAGGGCTGTGGAGGCGGCTAAACTGAGATGACTCATCCACAGACAGAAGTGTTAAGGCCAGTGTTGGGTGGTGGTGTAGGTGTTATTCAAACAAATGATGGTTTAAGGCGCAAACACACACAGACACAAGTGCGCGCACACACACACACAGACACACTTGTAAACAAAAACACAGGTCGCTGATGTTGCACTTCGCATCGTGTGGCGCGATGCAGTGAGCGCGGTGTGTGTCTTAGCGTGCGTACGTGTGTGTGTCTTTGTGCCTCCGTACGTGTAGAATGTTGCACGTGTGTGTGTGTGTGTGTGCGTGTCTGCGAACGTCTGCGTGAGTGTGTGTCCCAGCTGGTACAGCGGTAATCTGTCATCTGATCTCACCACACAGTGGAAGCAGCATGTGTACCTGGCTTGCTCTTACGCACTCTGCAGTTCCCCAAGCTTCTCTGTGATAGGCTCCCCAGGACGATAAGAACCCTGTTTATCTCATGTTCACCCTAGCTTCCTCTCTCTGGCGCGCTCTCCTTCCCTTCTCTTTCGCTTCTCCAGTTCTCTGTGGTGCTCTCTCTCGCTCGCTCTCTCGCTTGCTCTGCCTGCCAAACGGATATTGTGATGACAGCACCTGCACACACAAAATGCACACGCAAGTAGATAGGTAGACTGGTGGGCTTGCACATTCTGGGGCCAATATACATCCATACGCACACACGTACACACACACACACACACACACACTCAAGGCAAACTCACATAACCACAGACGCATGCATGCATCTGCACCCACAGGCCTTGTGTAGCTCATTCAGGCACTATCCATTTTTAACATGGCATGAAAATAAACAGCAGCATTCAAACATGCCATCAATTGTGAACAAAACAATCAATCCATTCTGACATGGCAAAGGCTTTGATGTTTAACAGACTCAAGCACTGACCAGGATTAAACAGGCCAATGCTGCGTTTGACTGCTACAGTTTGTCTGTTGAAGTTTCCTCTTCCGGTTTCTACTGGAGTTTAAGTTCAGTGGTTATATGGAGAGTGTGAAGTTCTATCTTACTAAGAGGGTTAAGTCCCACAATGCACCTGCTGTAGCCACTGTCCTAATACACACGCATAAACACACATGGGTGAGACAGGAGAGGGCCAGCTAAACACAATAAAATAAACACACCACACAGTGTTGCTTGGCATTGTGGTATTGTGTTTGGGGCTCTGCCGAACATCACTTCCTGTCTATAAACATCAAAAACACTCAGCTTCCCTTGAAAGTACAACTGTAGCTGTTGTAGCTGCGTGTGAGAGAGACAGACAGAGTGAGGAAGAGAGTAAAAGAGAGAAACAAAGGAAGAGAGTGAGAGAGACAAAGAAAGAGAGAAAAGAGAGAGAGAAAGAGAGAGAGAGAGAGAAAGAAAGGAAGAGAGAGAGACAGGAAGAGAAAGAAAGACAGAGAGAGAGAGAGGAAGAGAGAGAAACAGAGAGAGAAAGAAACAAAGAAAGAAAGAGAGGAGAGGAAGAGAGCGAGAGAAAAAGAGACAAAGAGAAAAAGACAGAGAGAGAGAGGAAGAGAGAGAAAGAGAGAGAGAGAGAATGAGTGAGAGAGAGAGAGAGAGATGAAAAGAGTGAGAGAGCAAAAGAGAGTGAGAGAGCGATGGCGTGAGAGTCCACCTGTCCCATATGGACCCGGACACTGTTGCACTTAACCAGAGTTGGCAGAACCTCAGCTTGACCTTGTCTCCCTGTGCCACCACGCTCCCCTGATCTCTTTAAGGAGCGGGCTGTGGAGCTGGAGAGGGGTGGGGGGAGGCCGGGGGGAGGCCAGGGGGAGGCCAGGGAGAGTGGGGGCCTGGACCCCTGGGATGGTCTAGCCTGCTGAGGGGCCCAGGACAAACATCAACTATGGGAACAAACGAACCACTAATCTGGAGCGACAGGACAGAGTTCTGCCGTCACAGACACACTGACACGCACGCACACACACACACACGCACGCACGCAGGCACACACACACACACACGCACGCACGCACATGCACACACACACACACACACACAGACACACACACACACACACACACACGCACATAGACACACACACACACACACACACAGAACAGAAGAGACCCCTGAAAGACCTCAGCGCCCATGCATGAACTGCATGATCATGCAGCCATGTGACGGCTCAACCACTGTCCTATATCTAGGTATAACTACATGCACACAACACACAATCTACCTAGATATAGAATGGAATACATCTAGCCTGTTCACCATGGGTAAACACTGTTTTGCTACTGTGAAACAATAGGAAATCTTGGCCTTCCATGCTGCCTGTACATTAGTGGTTATATACATAAGCACATGTATACACATGCAGTTAAACTTGAAGCTGTCTGTCTTGGCAGTCTCTGGAGCCTGTAAACATAGACCAATCTCACACTCAAATACCTCAAACTACAGAAAGAGCACATGCGACCTTACTCACACACCGTGGAATGGAACACAAAAAAGTCACATGCATTTGTATGGAACACAAAACACCCCCAGTTACTGATGCATACATTGTGTAGAAGGAAACAAATACCCAATTACAAACAGACACAAACACACACACACACACATACAGACAAACACACAAATACTGTAATTCCACCCTCTGAGTGACCTGGACAGGAATGCAGAGGATGCGGGTACAGTATACCAGCGAGGACAGGGGATGTGAGGGGTAGGGAAGGGGGCAGGGAGTGGGGGGGGTATGGGGGCAGGCAGGGGGGCAGCGTGGGGGGGCAGCATGGGGGGGCAGCATAGGGGCAGTTTGGGGGTCAGGGGGCAAAAGGGGCAAAGCCACGGCCAGGGTCCAGGGTGGCATATCTTGGTTGACTTGGGGCCTTTCTTGACCTCAGTGTGACAGATAGACATACTGACAGACAGACTGACAACAGCCTCACAGCTGAAGACTGACAGCCCAGTAATCCAAGCCTTGCCTGGAAACACACAAGTCAGACAGGCTTCAACCTTATGTCTCCCTCCCCCTCCCCCTGCCCTCCCTGACTCCCTGCACCCTTTTCCCTCCATAGCACAGGCCCTCCAGCAGACCACACTCTAGCAGGCTGGAACGTGGTTTTGAACCTCCAGCCAACCAGCAACCAGCCAGCCAGGCAGCAAGCCAGCTAGCCCGCCAATCAGTCAGCCAGTCAGTTAGTCCCACATTCATACACTCCTCTCCCCCAGGTCACCTCTCCCCCCACGCACACAGACAGGCTGTAACATGTCAGTCACCCTACACCCACTGCCATCCACTCCTCACACTCCCTCCCCCAGACCAGCAGATCAGCTATCAGGCAGTAGGCAGTACCATGTAAACATACATACACCCCCGCACACACGCACACGCACGCTCACACACCTTCTTCCCATAAATCTCTTTCTCCAACACAAACAGACAGGCCAGTGCATGCCAGCACATCCCAGGTTCTCCAGTTCAGGTAAACAGGGCCTTGCAATCGACTCTCCTGACACATCCCCAACCCACACTTTACTCCACAACACAATAACGACTCTTGAAGAACATCATTAACCTCAAGTTAAAGCAAAAGTACACCCTTCACCAAGAGCCACAAGTCTGAGGAGTGTCACAGCTAGGTACTGTCTGGATTTGGAGTCCAGAGTCCCATCGTGTCGCAATTCCAAGGCCACTGGTTCCGACCATTGATTCAAAACCCATCCACAGGGTCAGAGAAGAACCTATGGTGATGCTTAGATCAAAGCCCACAGTCAACATCTGCGTGCTCTGTACCTTTTTGGTGTCTGTGTGTGTGTATGTGTGTGTGTGTGTGTTTATGTGTGTGTGTTGGGGAGAGGGGGTCAGGCTGGGGTGCGTGCTCAGTGAGGTAGATCCACCAGCGCTCTTGGTCTCTCACGCTCTAGATGAGATTAGGGGGCTTCACCAGGGCAGATGAAGGGGAGGGGGAGGGGAGGGGGGGGGGGGGGGGGGGGGGGGGGGGGGGCTCTGCTCTCTGCTCACTGTTTCCCCTGTCAGCCCAGGTAATTCCTTTCCAAGGCACATGGACAATGGAGACAGCCAGAGAGTGCATGTGAACGTCCCTCTCTCTTCCTCGGGTGGTGTGTGGTATAGGGGGGGTGTGTGTGTAGGGGATTCGAACGGAGACTTATACGTGCGCCGCACATGGTCCTATCAGAATGGGTATGATGCGCACCCTGGGTGCATGCGTGTGTGACATGGGTGTGTTCCATGCAAGGCTTCAGAGAGCTGGCCCACATGGACAGGTGGGGAGGTGTTGTGTGTCAGCGTGTGCGTGTGGGTTGTCTGCCCGCAATTGGGGGAGAGTGGTTTGCTATCTGTCTGCTGAGCACCTGTCCCTGGGGCCTGGTGCTGTCTATAAACAGATCAGCAGGCAAGGCTCTGGGGCTGGGGAGGCTATGGTGGGGTCTAAGAGGTCACGATTGGGGTTGGGAGGGTTGAGTCTGGGACTGAGTCTGGGTGGTTGGAGGGGCTGGGGGAATGGGAGGCTGGGAGGCCGGAGAGCTTGGGGCACAGGACTGGGAGGCTGGGAGGCTGGAAGGCCAGGAGGCTGGGAGGCTGGGGGCCAGGGCACGGGACTGGAAGGCTGGGAGGCCAAGAGGTTGGGGGCCAGGGCACAGGACTGGGAGGCTGGGGGAGGCATGCAGGCTGGGTGGGTCTGGCTGGGCTGGCACAAGAGCAGTCACTTCTGGAATGTGCTGCAGGGGCAAGGCCAAGGGCACACACACACACTCGCTGACACACACACAGAAGCGCACATACGCAAATACCCAAAACAGACACACACATTTGACATGAACATACATACACAAGTGCAAACATTAGGAAGGAACATACTGTACATAGGTTTTTTTACCAAGCGAAACCAAGTAATACCGACCCAAATTCAAAACAAAAACAAACTGACCACACACAAACATACAACATGACAAGGCCAAGGGCACAGAAGTGGGAACAGATGCCTCTACTCACACATCAGAGACGCTTCCTTCACCCCCCTCCCCTCCCCTCTCCTTTCCCCCCTTCCCCTCCCCCCATACCACACACACACACAGTGACGTGTGATTGTGTGTATAATGTGTTTATGTACTGTATGTGTTCAAAGGCTTAAGTGGTATCCAACCGCTGTAAGTGTTTGTCAGGAATTCGGAGCCACACGATTATGCAAGCTTTCCTCCAGTTTCCTACGGTGTTGTAGGTTACTGAGAGACTACCAGTGCCCTCTACTGATCAAAGCACAGAATAGCGTCTAATCAAATGCTAATGATGGACGAAAACGATCATAAAAAAGAAAAAAAACCCTGCTTTCCTCACCAAGCTGACCTCTAAATGTTCTTCTAAATCTCTCTTCTCTGTCTTCAACTACCTCTCCTTCACTTGCTCCCTTCCTCCTCTTTCTCTCTCCCTCTCTCTCTCTCTCTCGCTCTCTCTCTCCCCGCTTCTCTTATGCTTCCTCAGAGAGGGTCATGTTGT
>BROE01000016.1:11001337-11006337 GCA_036571765.1 Plecoglossus altivelis | reverse complement strand
TCGCCCCGTTTTTACGCTCCATCTTGACCAAGGCCTTGAAGCAGGATTTGAAAAGGTGGGGTGTTGGGTTCACTTACTAAAGCTTCCCAAAGCTGCCTGAAGCTCATCAAAAGGCTCCACACCAAGGTGACTGATTCATAGCCTTCCAGACACAGGAAACCCCCAGCTTATCCCTTGGCCTGTGGAAGAGGACCCATGTGTTCAACCCTCTCAGAGTACCACTCTGGCTGGGCTAAAGGTCTCGGCAGTTATGGTGTACATGTAGTGAACTCAGTCTGTCGGCACTGAACCAGGTGACGTGCCATTTCTCTATGTCTATCCTTCCGTTTTAGCTCTCTTTTTCCATCCCTTTCTCTCTCTCTCTCTCTCTGTCTCTCTCTCTCTCTCTGTCTCTCTCTGTCTCTCTCTCTCCATTACAGAACAGTCCAGTCCAATCTCTGTCTCTCAGTCCATTTGGAAGTAATGTGGTTCTGGCAGGCTATGAAAGCACTTCCTGGCCCATCCCTGGAGTTCTCCAGGCTGCTCTCATACTCCCTCCCTCCCTAACTCCCTCCTTCCTTCCCTCCCTCCCTCCCTCTTTGCCTCCTTCCCTCCCTCCCTCCTTCCCTCCCTCCCTCCCTGCTCAACAGTCCCATGGAGCTGAGACCTGCTCAAGGTTGTCTCTGTGATTTGAGCCAACGATGAAGCCAGCCGTGTGGATTCCCAGGTCCGGTCTGTGTCTCTCTCCCCGGCCCTGGCTGGGTCCCTGCAGTCAGAGTTGGGTTACACCACCAGCACCAGACACCCTCACTTTGTCTGCGACAAGGCCACTGGCCTAGCCGACTGGGGATTGCGGTGTGTCTGTGCGTGTTTGTGTGTGTCCATTTTCAAGATGAAAACCTTTTGTAGACGGAAGAAGTTTAAATGTTTATGTGCTTTGTTGTCATTGTGTATGTGTGTGTACCGTATCCATCAACCCCTTGTCTTTATCACAGTGGAAAAAGTCTGGTCTAAACCAGCACACACTCGATAAAAACTCTAACCCCAATACAGCCCTAGCGTTTTCTTTCCCAGCGTGGTCAAGATAAACACACACCGTCTCCGAACAGAGTTCACATAGTCATTCAGCCTGTGGTCTTGAGCCTTATTTTCCGATTTTCCAAGTCTCATGTGACATACTCATCAAAACAGCAGTGAAATATTACAGTGGGTCTGGGCTATTAAAACTGTTATTACCACGGGTGATTGGGGCTCAACAGGACCTGACTGTCACTTTAATGACAGGGTGGAGAAGGTGGGAGGGGGGAGACTGGCATGTAGAGAACCCACCAGAATCCAACCGTCCACCAAACAGCCAGGCTGGACGGCTGAGACCGTGGTTCCTCACCGCAAACCTCCCACCTACCCCCTCCTACTGCTCCGACAAACAGTCTAGAGGTCCCACATACACACATACACACTCGGTGGCCTGTCCTGAATGGCTAGCTTGAGGACCGCTGGAGACAGTGGAGCTGATGGTCTCCGTGGTCTCCTCTCTGTCTTCGTATCCCAAACACAGTTCCGCAAGGAGTCTTCATCGCGGGAGCGAAACCATCCATCCCCAAGCTGAACGGAAAAAAAGATCCTTTTTTTCCCCACCTCCATCCCCCCACTCACATAAACACATAGGGAAGGACTGAACCAACAAACAAGAATTCTGACCCCATGAAATACGAGTCCACAAACAAAGCTCTCCCTTCACCCACTTGCCCTGAGCCCTACACCCCCTCCAACCCCCCCCCACCCCACCCCCCAAAGCTCACTATTAATCACCCCCACATGGGGGAAAAGCAGCCGGGGCAACATGAGTTGTGGGCCCTTGGACACTTAACACTGAAGGGATGGAGTGTGCAGTTTATGTGATGTGTGTGTGTGTGCGTCCGAACTACCCACAAGCCTTTGCTGTTCTGGCTGGAGCTGTTTATTTGGCCCTGGTAATGGTGGCTGTCATGGTCTATGCCACAGCTAGGACCTGATTGACTCCAGGTGGTGCTTCGGCCATTGTCCAGCATCTAGAGCTGCCCTGACTTCTAACCTCTGACCCCTGTACTGCTCTCTCTCTCCTAATGAGAGAGAGGCAGAGAGAGAGAGAGAGAGAGAGAGAGGGAAAAGGGGTCAGGGAGAGAGAGAGGGTCAGAGGTGGTGCTGAGAGAGGGAGAGGCGACATGGGGATTAGCTGGGGACTGGCTGTGTTTGTGTGTGTGGAAACAGATACCTCGACGCCCCTCCAACTCTGACCTAACACATAGACACACGCACACACACACGCACACACACACACACGCACACCACTTCAAGGACTTGTGACTCAATTGAATTCAATTACTCCTCGCGTCAATAAACAGACCTAAGAATAAAGAAAGAGAGGGTAAATAATACTCTCCGGTCTCCTCGCTCGCTCGTTCCCTCTCTCCCTATCGTTCACTCCCTCTATCTCTTTGTCCAACGGGGGACTAACGGACATACTTGACCAACTGTTGTGTTCTATTTGTGTAGCTGAGCATTCTTCCTGTGTGTTGTGAGGCTCTATCAGTATCAGCGGCGTCTGACGTAGGCTTCAAGTCCACACTCACACCATGTCCATAATGTCTCACTGCCAGCTCTGGCCCAGGTGGCTACTGTTTCCTGGGCCAGCACTGATATTGTTGGCCCATGGAGCAGACCAGGTATTATAAGTGACTGGAAAAGCTAGTATTCTTAGCATCAGGGAATACAGGCTGGGACGGTGGTCCAGGGTGGCAGTCTAGACGGTCGCCCCGCCGCCGATCCCCTCCAAACACCATAGGCATACGTAGAACGTGTGCATGTGCGATGGTGGGGGAGGGGGCAAGTATGAAGCATAGATCCCCTATCACCTCCACCCCCCCCATCTTAAAATACCCCTAGCTTGCTTAAATATAGCAAGCTGTTGAGGCACGTAGGAAGGGTGATTAGAGCCATGTTAATACCCCAGCATACGACCCCTGCAGTGTCCCCATTCCTGAACCTGACCCCCCCAGGACTGAAACACAGGCTATATATATATCTGTGTGGGGCCTGGCCAGGTGGCTGTGGCGGCCACGCGTAGCCTGCTGCTCTGAAACCGATGACAGGGACACTGCAGACAGCAGCTGGGTTACTTCTCTACCTACTCAGAGCTACTCACTACTGGGCATTCTATCCTAACGCACTTCTGGGTAAAGTATTACCCAGTCATACCAAGTACCAACAGACTGGAGTACTGCTTCCACTAACACTGCTGCGTATTTGATCGTAGCACTACTGGGTGTTCTGTTGGAACACTTCCGGGTCTTCTAATGCAACGCGGCTGGGTATTCTAATGTGACCCTACTTCCTCCAGCATGTGGGTTTTCCAATTTGCTTTTCAAGGGCAAAACTCCAGGCTCCAATCTTTGGATAAGATCCATACAGAATCACCGCTATCCCTAAGCAGTCAGCCCACTTCAGCCCAGTTAAGCTAACTAAAAACACCTTCGACCAAAGGCTAGCCTCCATAAACATGGTGAAAAGGCCCAGTATACTAGCACCCCCTCCTGCCTTCCAGTTCTGCATGACTGGCCAGGCCTAGACACGGGCCGGGAGTCTGGGCTGCCTGCTCCAGCACTAATATAAACCTGGGGGCTGGATGTGACTGCATGTGGACACAGAGCAGTCAAACACACACACATACATGTGCGTACCTTGATACGCACACACACATGCACACATATGTACGCACAGTCATACATGCGTGTGTATGTATCCACACACACACAAACACGCGAAAGCACCCACACACAGTCCTATTGCAGACACAGAGGGAAAAGGGGGAGCGCAGAGGAAGCAGAGAGAGTATGTGAGGTTTAAGGGCCGGCAGGGTTGGGATATGAGTCTCTCTCAAGCACGGAGACCTCTGACCCTATCCCAGCAGCCCTTGGGGGCGGCCCGGTTATTGCCTGCGTCTCCCTCTTTCACTCTCTCTGCCCTCCTCTGTTCCACATCTGCACTGGAGGATTTCATCCCGTCATACTCCTAATAGACATAAACCCTGCTTTCTGAACTCCATCGTTTCCTCATTCTCACATTCACAGAACAGAGGCTCCGATTCTTCTCTGACGGATGACAGCACTCTGCTAGAATGTTAATGTGAGGAAGAGAACAACAGGGAGAGCGAGAGTCACAGAGTGGAGTCTGGAACCGTCTGGAACCGTGTCAGTGTTTGGCCCAGAGGGTGGTCTCAGGGTCAGCAGGAGAACAGGGGTCAAGGGTCAGCATCGGAACCCTCCTGGTTCTAAAGCATTCTAACAGATACTGTAGATTCCAGAACAGTGAGAACAGATTCCTCACGCCTGGAGCACGCGTCTTGTTTTTCACAGATAACAGGGCTATCAAATTCGGCTATCATTTCGATTCATTCCATTTTGGTAACCGAATCAATGAACTTCACAAAGGGACACAAACATCTAAAGTAGTCCCACACTGGGAATATCGGAGCCTCTCCAGCTCTGAATCAACCTCCTTGACCTTGTCCTGAACTGCAGCCTCCAGTGGAACATGAAACTAGCCACGGTGTGCGTTTCACGACGTCCGTGCTTCAGAAGATGACATCACCTCATGACAAGACAACAAGCAGAGCATGTAACAGGCTGACCTTTGCTTGGTACTCGTGGCGATCGTCTTGTCCGCCCCCCTCAGGCCCTTAGGGGGACCTGTAGCCGGGCTCTGCTCTGTCTCTCTCTCTCTCTCCTCCGCAATCAGCACCAGCTCACATTCCAGTGCATCATGGGCTGCGTAGTCTCAAAGACCCCAAGCGGAGATGAGGTGAGATGGGAGATGAAGTCATTAGTGGACCAGGTCAGTGTGAGAGCAGTGAGTCATAAATCTGGCCTTATTGTCTACAGCCGGGGTGTGTGTGCTTGTGTGCGTGTGTGCGTGTGTGTGTTTGAGTGGGCGTATATTGGGGCCCTGGGCGTGGGGTTAAGGATGTGAGGGGGGTGCAGGGT
>BROE01000016.1:10986337-10996337 GCA_036571765.1 Plecoglossus altivelis | reverse complement strand
GAATCTCTGTATTAACCCCCTCTGTAGTGTGCGTGTGTCCCAAAAACAATATATTTGATGAAAGTGATGAGAGACCATTTCTCCGAAGTTTCTCAGCAATGATACTGGACAGTTCTTTGACATTTAGCATATATTTCCTATCACGTATGTGTAAACCTGTGTGTGAGCGTGCGTGCTTGTGTGTGAGTGTAAAAGATAATGAGTGTGTACACACGCGTGGGTGTGTGCCCCTAGTGTGCACTGCCCCATCCACCGCCATTCTCCTCTCTGTGTTCTCACCTCTCTAACTCCAGTCACGGCTAGTATTGAACCTGAACTGATTAGCAGTCAAAAGCAGTTGCCGGGGCAGCTTCACTGGGGTAGAAGCGGTTGCCGGGGACAGCGGGGCCTAGTTGCTGGGGGCAGCGCTGGTTACCGTGGGGAGCGCTGTGTGTTAAAGCCATTAGGAGGCCTTACCATATGAAAGGCTGAGGGGGCGTGGAGGGCTGAGGATGAGACCCTAGAGGGTCGTCCCACTGTCAGCCAGCGGGGGCCCCACAAAGGGCCCATTCACTGGCCCCACTCTACCCCTCCATGCACCCCCCCCTACCCCACACCCCCTCCCACCCCCCTCCACCCCCATGGGCCTATTCACAACTATAGCACTGCCCAGGGAGAAGGGGGATTCCTCCTGTCAGCATAGGAATGATGCGGATTAGCAAGAAGGAGGGAAACAGCTTTAAAGAGACAGAATAGGAAAGAGAGTAAAAAGGACAGAGTGAGAGAGATGTGTAGGTGAGATAACATCAAGTCCAAAGTCCCACACCCATTGGTCAGTGGAGCAACGCATCGCCTGAATTATCTCTGAGTATCTTCCTTTTCATGTCTTCTTCTTTCCTGCTGTTTTCCCCTCTAGAATGAATCAAGTACCTGCCTGCCTGCCTTCCTACCTTCCAACCCAAGAGGAGCCAGTTTGTTCTGGTCCGGCCAGAGAACTGGCCACAGAGAGAAGATCGTTTGTGGGGCAGCTCCCAGTCGCTCCCCATCCTGTCTAGAAGTGGAGCTTTTATTTCCCCTCGTTAGTAGAGAGGGTCTGTTTACTATGTGGAAATTAAAAAAGCACACAGAAGTCTAAAAATAGAACAACTTTGCTCCACTCCAAATAGCCAGGAAAGGAAATATATTTGAGTTGGTGAACACTTGTGTGTGTGTGTGTGTGTGTGTGTGTGTGTGTGTGTGTGTGTGTGTGTGTGTGTGTGAGAGAGAGAGAGAGAGAGAGAGCATTTGCAGAATTTAAATGTATCGATGCATGCCATGTGGGTCTATGTGTGTGTTTGTGACTTGCGATAGTTAGCGTGTGCATGTGCGACAGAGTATGTGTATGTGCGTGTGTGTGTGTGTGTGTGTGTGTATGTGTCAGAAGAGAGAGGCCCCATAGCCACAGGTATGGCGGCAGAGTGGCCGCAGTAAAAGTGATCCTGTGTTTCCTGTCCTTTCAGGGATAATGAAGGGGATTTACTGCACTTTTATTATAATGGCTCCAATTAGTAGACCAGCCCAGGAGAGACCAGCACTATCAGACAGCAGATGGACAGACTGACTGACTTGACTTGAAATACTGAAAAATGGCAAGATTAAGGTTTAACAAACCTAGTATCAGTTGGCCTGCCTGCCTGCCTGCCTGCCTGCCTGCCTGCCTGTCTTCCGGCTTGCCTCTCTGCCTGTCTATCTTTTACCTGCTGCCTGCCTGTTGGAGCAGATAGATGGCTCCCAGTGAGTGTGTGTGTGTGTGTGTGTGAATGTGTGAGAGTGTGTGTGGATTTGCTACAGTATGCTGGGCAAACATAACCAGTTTGCTCAAGGAGAATCAGTGACTGAGAATCAGTGTGAGTTAGTGGAGGCACTGTGAGGCGAAGGAGGAGGGTGATGTGTGTGTGTGCGCAGTCTGAAGTCAGTAGTGTGTAGGAGTGAGAGGATGTGTGTGGGAGGACAGCCTGGTGCGTGTGGGTGTGTGTGCACAGAGGAGAGGGGTGTGTCAGCGGGACGTTATCTGATTGGCTAATGGGAGTATTTTCATGGTGAAAAGAACCTCAGTTAGTGTGAAGGACTACTGTATGAAAGCTGTGACAAAATATACGTGCACACACACATAATCCAAACTGACCAACTGTTATCCTGTCCCATAACTGTAAACAATACTGTAAATCCCCAGCAGATGAACCACTCATTCAAGCCATAGAATGAAATGTAGGCTTTTGGTGGTCTTTGGCTTTTATTGTGTAACATTTGTGGCACAAAACACAACACCTCCAGACAACAGGCTGCTGGCATGAAACAGTGACAGACTGTCTTTTAGCGATGCCAGGCTAGTACTGCTGCCTTAACTGCCCCAAAACACAACAGAACACACACACACACACACACACACCACACACACACACACACACACACACACACAGACGAGCCAGGTGATTAGTCACAGGGTCCTGTTCCTTCCCTGTTTTTAACAATTAACGCTCGGAACGTGGGAACAGGAGGCAGAAAAAATGGAGGGGATTAAACAACAGACTGACAGCGGCACATGCTGCCTGACTCCTTCCTCTGTCTCTCTCTCTCTCTCTCTCTCTCTGTCTCTCTCTCTCTCTCTCTCTCTCTCTCTCTTTCTCTCTGTCTCTCTCTGTCTCTCTCTCTCTACTTTGTCTTTCTATCTCTCTCTTCATCCCCATCCCCTTCTCTCTCAGTTTTCATCTGGCAGAACTACATCTGCCTTTATGCCTATTCATGGTAGCTCTTCTCTCAACCCTTGGTTAACTTTGGTCGCTCGGAAGAAGTTTGAAGACCGCTACACATTTCTGTTCATAGATAGGATCAGAGTGTGACCCTTTCTGTGTGTACCACCACGTCCACCGCGTCAGGTTATGGTCAAACGTCAAGCCATCCAGACACGGTCCACGGAAGCCGTAGAACAAGTCGACAGGTGGCTACTGGCTCCATGGGAACCAGTGGCTGTCGACCTTTTATGAAGAAAGCACCATGTCAGTGTTTATGTTTCAGTGATCCCTTGATACCCCCCTCTGTCTGAATGGGCCTGTGGTCCGGACCCTTCCGTGGGAGTGGAATGTGATTGGAGATTTGTTTGGCCCCTGGAGGTTACTGGACGGCCATCTTGGACGTGAGAGGCCTCACATGGTGCCAGGTGTCCTTATAGACTCCACTAAGCTCTGGAAACTGGAGCTAATTGGACTCACGGAGGCCTCCTATGAACCAATAGCAGGGTAAGCTGTGATCACTGGAGCGAGTGACTTACCAATAACTAGACCAGCGGCCATGCTTGAGTATTCTGCTATAAGCACTAAATCTCTGTTCTGCCCTCATCACTCTTCTCCTCTCTCAAGCAGTTGAAACTCCTCATCCATAGAGTCTGACAATGGGCACCAGTGTTGGTCTGTGGAACAGCAGTAGGCCAAAAGCCTGTTGCTGTGGTTGCTTGACATGAGTGGACGGAAGCCTGTGCATACTAATGCTTCTGGAACTTTCCTGAAGTGATTATTTATGCAGAGCCAAGCTTGGCTGGTCTGATCAGGATTAACCTAATAAAAATGCAGTGGAGCCCCCCTACAAACACACACACACACACAGTAAGAGTTGATGTGTGCTAATCTCCCCAGTATTACCATGGAGATGCTGTCCGTGGAGTCCCCTAGGGGGCCTCCCTAGTCACCGTCGTCAAATCAGTAAAAATTGGGGGGGTGAGAGTGTGTGTGTGTGTGGATTTGGAGGGGGGGTAAATGTGCAGATGAATCAGACCATGGACACACTATCAAGGCCTGCAACTCCCAGCATGTTGAATTGAAACAGAGAGGACCAGGCAATAGAACATGGATGGAGGTAAGATCGTTAAGGGTCAGACAGATTGTAGGGTTCCAAACCCTCCCAACTGCCACGAAAGGAAAATTGGCAACGCAGTTTTCATTCATCTTGACTTCAAACAAGCTGTCATTCCTGCACACACATTCAGACGCACCCGCACACGTTACTGGACACAAGATAAAATAAATGCACAGGACACGCACGCAGACGCACACGTCGCATTCGTATTCGCATTCGTATTCACACATGCAGACACTTTCTTCCTCCATGCTAAATCAAAGCAAAACAAAGCAGAAAAGAGATGGGGGGGTTATTATGGTAACCCAGTGACCCCCCCTCCCTTCCACCACTGAAGCAAAGTTCCAAAAGGCTTTGAAATGAGAGAGGGACAGAGCGAAGGAGGGAATTCAGATAAACAACAAGAGATGGAGGGGGGGCGCGAGGGAGGGGGGGCGCAAGGGAGAGGGGGCTGGGGGAAGGAGGCGGAGGGGGGGGGCTGCATAGACAGCATGCGCTCCCCATAACGAGGAGTCGGTCACTTCCCCTCGGTGTATGAAAACACACAGATAAGGGAGGATAGGAGGAGGATAGGAGGAGGAGGAGAGGAGGAGGAGGAGGAGGAGAGCGGGCAGGCAGACTGCCTCCTTCCTGCGTGCAGCTGTGAGGACATAGGATAGGATCAGACAGAGAGAGACAGAGAGAGAGAGAGAAGGATGGCCATGAGAAGAATGGAAGGAGGGGGTCTATTGTTTTCTTTCCTGTGTGTTGATAAGGAGGAGGAGAGGAAGGAAGTGAGGAGAGGTGGTAAAGTCCCCTGATATAGAGCAGGACCAAAGAGTCTCCATTAACCGTGGCCCTCCTCAACGTGGCCCTCGTTTACTAGCTCTGCTACTATTGTGTCTGTCTCTTTATATGATGAACTTTAGCACCCCTCCAATGGGGGTGACACACACACACATACACACACATACACACACACACACACACACATGCATATCCTGTCATCACCCAGTCCAGTCACATAAAAGAGACAGAAGAATGGAGATCTAGTCAGTATTGACCTTGTGTGTGTGTGTGTGTGTGTGTGTGTGTGTGTTCCTCAAGTTTACTCTCCAATGAGCTACAGTAAATCCAAGACACGAGCGGCCCGGCGAGCAGATGGTCTCTCACATCCCTTTCTTTGCCCGTTCTTTCCTCGTTCCTGTTTTCTATTTCTTGGCTTTTCGGCGACAAGAAACCACACTTGGAAACACACTTCCCGCAGATGGATGCTCTGACTATGAGTGTTTCCCTGTCTCTTCCTGTAACCCTGGAAAGGCATGTTGAACATTGCTAGTTTCTGCTTGTATGTTTTTGTGTCTTAAAGCACAAGTAAACCAGTGTCTCCTGTCTGTTTACCATGGCTGGATTATTCATACACCATGTGGCTTCGGTCAAAGTCCTAGAGTGTATCACAGAACATTTGCTTCTCCTTACCAAGTCAAAACATGAACTGTCACAACACCAGGCTTCCACAGAGAGGACGCCAAGAGCTATTTAGAAATAATCTTCGTAACCAGCCACGGTCCACTGAAATGATGCTCCCCACCCTCCTACAACCCCTTCTTAACCTCTCTCCTCGTATCTCCTAAGGGGTTCGACTGTGGGGAGCTGGAACTGAGAGAGGAATGGAGAAAGAGAGGGAAAGAGAGAGAGAAGAGGAGAAAGAAAGAGAGAAATAGAGGGAGAAGAGGTTGGGATGTTTTCCGGCAGTCCATAAATAAGAGCATCCCAGCTCACCCTTTATGGGATCCAGATCCTGTTTATCCCTTCCATGTGTTCTGGGGAGCGCAGGCCCTGACCCCCTCACCTCCGAGCCCTCCAGACGCTTATCACACTGCCTGGAGAGGGACACACAACAGGGCTCCTGGGTGTGTGAGTGGGTGATGGAGGGGATGTGTGTAAGAGAGAGAGAGAGAGAGAGGGGGGGGGGGGGGGGATCGGTGTCTCACGGTCCCTCTCCCCCCACTCCAGCCTGCCCCCTTCTACATTTCACAGCCTGTAAACACACGTATGCATACACGCACGCACGCGCGCGCGCACGCACACACACACGTACGCACACAAACACACTCCAGGTGGATTGGCTGGGTTGACACTCTTCACAGATCACCTCTGTGTCATGAGGCTGACCCTGGGATTTCACAGATATCTTTCTGCCTCTCCAATCCGTCTCCCTTCCCCCTTTCCTCCTCTCCTTTCCTCCTTTCCTCTCTCCTCGCCTGGCCTCTCGTCCCATCTCCTCTCCTCATAACTCTTCCCTTGTCCTTTCGTCTCCTCCATTCCTCAATCACTATATCATCATAAAACCACACGTGTGAGTGTGCACAGATGTGTGTGACTGGATGAGCATGTGTGTGAGACAGAGACAAGGTATTTGTATGTGTTCCAGAGTGACAGCGTATTCAAATGGACTATGTACACATCGTTTTCTGGAGGAAAAGTTTACGAGACCTCCGCATGTCAGTGCGTACTTACATGGATGCGCGTTTGCATCAGGCAGCACCAAAAAACAGTGACATCATGTCTGTCTACACAATTTACCTAATGTGCTTGTGTGTACATTTTATGACGATTGCGATTGGGTGTGTGCTGGTGCACATGATGTTTGTGTGTGTGTGTGTGTGTGTGACAGACAGGCTCCATGCGAGAGGTTAAACAGTAAGGAGACCAGGCTGGACTGTGTCAACACGGCACTTTAACGACGGCAGCTTTTCCGCGGGTTGCCTTCCTCCCTCCCTAATTACTGACCATCTCTTTACGAGACCAGGGGGGTCTACTCTCTGCACGTACACACACACACACACACACACACATGCGCATACATAGCTTTAAGGAGGCCTGAACAGGCGTTTACTGAGCTGTAGACTAAAATCCACCAGGTCAGGGGTCATCTGTAGAAGGCCAGCTCCCTCCTCACTCCTCTCCCCTAATTGGACTTTAATCAAGCTAATTAAAGAAATCAACCGTTCACAACGACCTCAACCGCTTAACAGGCCAGTTCCTTAGGCCTTTAAAAGCCATAGGGCAAGGGAGGGGCCTTCCCAGAGGTGCTGTGGTGATTGCCTGATCAAAATGACTCCCAGATGGGGAGGTTGTTGTTGTAGCATGGAAGCTCTGGTCACACCATAACACACAAGGTGGAGAGAGAAGGCTCATGATGTGCACTGGCAGGAAACAGGGGGACTAGCAGGGGCAAGAGGAGGAGAACTGAACAAATGCTTGAGAACAGAGACGTAGTCAAGACAGAAATGGAGCCAGAGACAGACAGACAAAGACAGGGTGAAATGGAACACAGCGATACACAGCGGTACTTCATGCGTCCCTCCTACCAGAGAGTGGGGCAGCATCAAAGAGCAGGTCAGCTGGTGTCTCTCAGGTATCTCTCAGAGGTCTCTCACCCCACAGGGCCTCAATTAGGTGAGACCGACTGATGAAGACCAAGTGGCTGTGAGTCATCTGATCAGAGCTGGAAGGGGCTGTCTGCCTCCATTGGCAATTAGGTGGCACAGGAAAAAGTGCACACACAAACACACACACATAACCACACACAAGCACACACATAAACCACACACTGCACTATCAGCAAATCTTGAAATTGGGGACAGGATGAGAGGGGGTTGTTTGTGTGTGTGTGTGTATGTGTGTGTGTGTGTGTGTAAGCGCTCCCAGTGTGGACCTCTCTTTGTGTCCAGTCTCCCCAGTGGCTGGCCTGGCCACCCCTAGCCAGCCTCAGATAGAAAGCCCCTCTTTGTGTCCAGGGAAGGGGACAGAGCGGCCACTTCAGCACTCTTGGCTCCCCATCAAGCGCTGGCCAGTGTCCAGCACCAGAGCGGCCAGCGCATCACTGCAGTCCAGCCCAGACAAAGAGCCTGCACACTGGGTTGACTCCTCTCTCAGCCCCCATACACCCAACCCTCCCCACCGGCTCCCTCCACTCGCTTCCCAAACTGGGTTACACAACAACACACTGCTTAGCCATTAGCCTATGACATCAATCCCCTACATTGATCCCCTAACGCATGGTTTCCTATTGAATTATGTCATTAGTTTCCTTAAGTTCAGAAGGAGAATGTGGCTCATTAATGAGGTCTTTGACGCTGGCTCGGTCTGTGGAGGCACAGCCTGCGACCTTATCTCTTGACAGACCACGGGGAAAAAGGAACAACAAGCCAGCGCCACGGAAAAGGGAAAATATTCATTTGAATGAGGAGCTTTCGGGTTTACGGCTGAAAATCATGAGCAATGCGTGTTGAATCTGGCCTCAATTGTATAACTCCAGCTCATGAGGCTAACTCAATTTAGACAACAATAACAACAAGGAACGTCATGGCCAACCCATCTGACCTAGAGAGCAAGTATGTGTGACTGTCATTTTGTACATGTGGACGTGTGTAAAGGGGCCAAGATAATGTCATTAAACCCTGAAACCTTGTAATTGTCCAGATGGGTAAAATTTAAGCGGGTCAAATTGCAATTTCTAAAGGGTTCTGTTTGGGCGGACAGAGCCCATCGTTCTCGAACTGGGTCACAACTGAAGACCAGAGTACCTTAAGACCAACGTTTTGATGCTGTTCCTTTAAAGGCTCTTTTAGAGACCCCTCTCACCCCCCTGAGACAGAGAGAGGTCTGCTTCTACAGTCTCACTACTGCCTCAATCATCTCTCTGACCATTCTCCTTTACCCAGCCTTCAATAGCAGTCCCCTTTTGAATGAGTACAGGGATTTGCTTAAAAAAAGACCTCAGGTGTATTTGGGTGTTGATATGAGTGTTGTAGTCAATGCATGTGCATGGAAGTTTCTGTTAGGCCAATGAATATTGTTAGGCCAATGAATCTATCCACTCATGGCCCCAAGGAGAAAAACTTTCTGGTGAGAATGAAAGTCAGTCAAATGTCAGAATGGATTCAGGCATGATATTGAGCAGACCACCAGGTCTCACTCACCCCCTTGCATCATGCAAGCACTCCAAGGCTTCATGGTGAACACATTTTAACATCTGCAAACTTGTACTGTTTTTGATTACGCATGTCATGTAAATATACATGTGATACCTAGCAAACAGGATTTATATCCATAGCATGTCTGCTTGCTTTGTAATTCACTTTACGATCATCAAATTGGGTCATCATATACAGAGAGAGTATTTACGGACGTGTGTGTGCGTATGTGCGTGCGGGTGTGCGCGCACATGTGTATGTGTATGTGCTTGTGTGTTGTCTGTCATGGGTAGGAGACGTATTAAGTGGAGTCCACAGCTGGCAGGACACGGAGCTTCCTCACTCTGATCCCTAAGAATGAGCTGGAATGCGTGCAGGAGGCAGACCGGGAGGGAGGAGGAGGGAGGGGGAGAGAGGGAGGGAGGGAGGAGGGAGAGAGGGGGAGGGGGCGGCCCACCCCAAGTAGGACCCCCCCTGTCCCTCCCCCACCCACCCCCCTCCCGACCTACTGTCCTGCTGGGAGCCCCCAGAACCTGACGCTACCTCTGAAAGACAACCATTGTCCCTCACAAACCCCAAACCCAAACTGTAGCATGTCTGCTTCCCTCTCTCCATGGGACACACATCCGGTAGGGTGTGTGTGTGCGTGTGTGTGTGTGTGTGTGTGTGTCCATCAGAGATTTAACTGGGTGGGGATTCCCATCATCTCGTGGCAGTCAGCCAATAAGGCACAGTACATCTGGTTTGATTGTGTTAGCCGGTCATGGTTGTGGTCGAATTCATTGACAGACGCACACATGCCTGTGCGCAGAGACCCAAACATACACTGATGAAAAGAAGGCTGTCTGGGGCCCTGGTCTTTTACATGACACGTCTTTACACATGTTAAGATGACCATTCAATAGTGTCATTAACACACGCGCACACACACATGCAGAGAAACAAAACACATCAAATCCCCACGCGCAATTGCAATTCCACACCTCTGGAGTCTGTGTTTTCAGTCCTGACCGACATGCCTGTCTTCAGACGGGGGCTGGGCTTTCTGGTGGGGGTGGAGGTGAAGGTGGAGGTGGGGGTTGGGGTTGGGGTAAAGGTGGGGTGGGGGTTGGGGTGGGGGTGAGGGGGTGGGGGTAAAGGTGGGGGTGGAGGTAGTGGGTGGGGAAGGTAGA
>BROE01000016.1:10974846-10985813 GCA_036571765.1 Plecoglossus altivelis | reverse complement strand
AGGGTGGGGGTAAAGGTGGGGGTGGAGGTAGTGGTGGGGGTAGAGGTGGAGATTGGGTGGAGGTGGGGGTTGGGTGGAGGTGGGGGTGAGGGTGGGGGTGGGGGGGTAGAGTGTTGGGGTTGTGGAGAGTGGAGAGTGATATTGTCCCCCTCCCCCAGCAGCCGGCCTGCCTCACGGCCGTCAGTCCTGATTCCCCCAAACAGCCTTTCAAAAGCGGAGAGAGGAGGAACAGACCAACACAGACCACTGCTTTCATCTCCACCCAGAGCCCCCCAGTTCCGGCCCGCATGCAGCCAGGCAGACGGACCTCCAGCAGGCCCAGCCTCAGCTAAAAATAGGCTAGCGGTCATTCCATCAGATCCACATGCACACATGCTCCATACGCACAAACAAACGACACGAACGCGCGCGGACACAAAAGCATATACACGCGAAAACGTCGAGCGATTCGAAGAAACACATGCATGAAAAGGAAACACACACGCACTTGCACACATCTCCTAGCCAGTTGGTTTCACTTATTAAAGCAAATGAAGTGCGATTATATTACCAGAAACGGTCGGAGCAGAAGGTTCTGCTTAGCTGCTGGCACACAGAAGAGGATGGGGGGGGGGGAGGCTAGTCAGAACCACACTGGGCCCACAACTGGGGCCTTGACTCAGTCAATGATCTAACACCAGTAGATCATTAGCAGTGTGTTTTATATGACCAGGGACTACAACATCAACTACAACCACCCTCATGTTGTCACATGAACATCAACATGTGTTTCTGCTGGTGTTTGGATAAAGGACATGAAATGGTTAGGTAACCAAAATCCATATTTTTTGGGTGAGTCTCTGACTTTAGAAAGGTGGAAGAGCTTGGCAGTTATTCACGGGTATTCACCCGGGTACATGGCGTCATGTGTTACTGGTGCTGTAGGCCTTGTTGAAGTTTATTGTAAACCTAAAGCTGAAGACGGAAAGTGGACGGTGTTGACTGGTCCAGCCAAGTCAACCGCAAACTTGAACGGCTTTTCAATGAGAGCACTGAGGCAAGGGAATGATCGGGAGCTTTGGGGGAGAGGGGGTTGAGAGATTTGGGGTTTCTAGGGCATGAGTGTGTGTGTGCTCAGATGAAGAGCGTACGGCATGCAGCGACGTGAGAGGTGGAAGGGGTGTGTGTACGTGGAGGGTGTGTCCAGCCATGTCTCCCTGGGTCAGAACCTTTATGGGTAACATTCTCCCTCCAGTGCCCATTAGGGAGGAAATGGGGCTGCCTGGCCTCCCCCCCTCCATCCTCATCTCCCATCCCTTCCCCTCTCCTCTCCACATCCCTCCTCTCCCCTCCTCCTCTCTGCCCCCCCTCTCCTCACTGCCTCCCCCCTCTGCTGCCCCCCCCCACGTGTCATTGCCCCCCTCCACTTCTCTGTTTTCACAGTGTTAACAATCATCGCATGGCCCTTAGTGTTCCGGGGGCCTAATTGGGCCCGCTGCTGGCGTTGATTGTGATGGATGGGGGGCTATGGCTGGGCTCATGCTGGGGCCTTTCATCTGCCAGGCAGATTTCTTTCTAGCAGGCTGGAGATGGACTGGGGTTCTGGACCTGGATCTAGACCTGGACCTGGACTGGGGCAAGGTCTGAGACTGGGGCTGAGGTCGGGCCAAGAGACATGGGTGCGTCTGGGGGGGGGGGTTTGAGGCTTGATCTGTGGCTGGGCAAAAGGGTGCGGCTGCAGGTCTGCTCTCTATCACACAGACTTTTACTAGCCTTCCCAGATGAGCTTATCACAGCTGCCCAAAGAGAGGGAGGAGGTCAGGGACGTGCAACACTGGGGACCTCCCTCTTCTATGGAGGGGGGAGGTCCTGGTCCTGTGGTAGCAAGCTCCAAACACAAAAATGTCCCAAATTCTGTTACAGGTTCCTCTCTCTTTTCTTGTCTTTCCACTCTTTCTCCATCTCTGCCTCCCTTTTTACTGTATCTCTCTCACACAGCGTCACAGACATCCTTACCAGGGTCTTCATGACTCAGCAAACCCCCCCCCCCCCACCTCCTCTCCCCTCCCTGACTGAGCGGGGTGATTAATGGTCCCATCCAGGGCCAGGCCGTGACCACAGCACACACACAAACATACATTACTCACCCCAAAGATAAGCAAATGGACCGCAGTCTACAAATGTCCTAAGTGCTCAGCAAACACAGGTAACACCGGCCCAGCGCCTAAATGTTTCATTACCAACTGGCTGCTCCACGTAAAAAAGTCGCCCTCAAGAATGACCTTCCACAGACACAAACACGCACGAGTCATGACAGTTGAATTACTAGGGGGTGGTGAGCAGGTTGGAGTGTGTGTGTGTGTGTCTGTGTGTGTGCGTAGCGGGGAGGGGAGGGGAGGGGAGGGAAGGAGGGAGGGGGGTCTTCTCCGCATTGCTCTGGTGTCTCTCCAAGCTGAATATGTCAGCAGAGATTTGTCAGGACATCCATCATCCTCGTTCCATTCAAAGTTGTTCAAAGATGTTGTTAGCATAGCTGAGGGCTAACGAGATGGTTTCATGGCCTGCATGCTGCTGCTGTGACAAGGTGTCCAGACGCCACACCGCAAGCAGGTGCTGGATTTAGAGCTGAGCGCACCTTTGCCAGTGTGAGCCAGCATTTCTGGCTGGTTTCATGTGGGGGAGGAAGCATTGCCAGCTATGTTCCCCTCAGCTAGCCTACGTGCTGGATATGATGGCTCTATCCCACTGCGACAAGTTCCAGACCTCTGGTAGCGCAAGGTATGTGTGTGTGTTTGTGAGTGTGTGTGCCTGTGTGTGTAAGAGAACATTTATTCAAGTCCAGTGTGACTGTCCTCTAAAGCTGTTCCAGCCATCCCGTGTCGGACTCCCAGCATGCACTGGGGCTGTCTGTGTGTGAGTGTTGATCCAACTCAATTCCTCTCTTTTCAACCTAGCTTCCTGGTCTCGTGTGCTTACTAGCTTGCTAGCTAGCTGCTGGCAAGCAGAACACACTTCTATAAACTTTCATCACAGCAGGATCTGTATGAAAACAAACAGAAAGAGGAAGCAGAGGGGGGTGACGTCAGGGAAGCCAACAGAATCAGATCAAAAACACAAGGGAGGAAAGATTTGAATGAAAGACGATCGCTCTCAGATTTGAATGCGGTGTTTTAGAACCGGGCTGGAAAGGGGGCTAGTCTGCTTTCATTGGACGCTGGCGTACTAAGAAAAGCGGAGGTTTTACATGCATGAACCTGTGTTTGTGTGTGCAAGATTACGTAACAGAACGAAAGTATCAACTTTATTTAGAGCAAAGGTATGTGCGCGAGCGTGTGTGTCTGACAGTGAGCCGATGAGTGTGTGTAGCAGTGACATTGTCCAGATCCCTGGTCACTCAGCACTCCTCTACAGCTGATGGTGTGGAGGGGTGGAGCCTGCAGGTTGGAGTGACAGGCCATCCACCTCTGAGCTTTGACAGGAGGGCAGGAATAATCTCTCTGCTGGCCTCCTGACACCACCACACCTCTGGAGACACTCGCACACACACACACACACACACACACACACACACACACACACACACACACACACACACACACACACACACAAACACTCACACACACACACAAACACAAACACACACACACACACACACACCTTTCTTTGCCTTGATTTTTCCAGACAGGTAAATGTAGAACATGATTAACCCTCCCAACACATACAAACTCTCTCTCTCAAACAACCTCCTTTCCAAACAACAACACCATCCCCCATCACAGACATCAACAAACACACACACGCACATCTTAAAACATCAAACGGCCTCTTCTACTCCCTGAGTACACTGCCTCTGCCCTCGGATTCCACCCCTGACCCCGCTAAACCCCTCCCCTAACACGCACTCCTAGTAGTTGACCTCTGCCCCTGCACTTAAACTTAGCACCGTGGAAAACAAGCCAAGACTCCAGCTCTTGATCAGCTGACATTTATAGGCAAACACATACAGACACTTTTTTTGCCAGTACTATATTCTTGGTAGTTCGAGGTAATCAGGGAGTACAAATGTAAACTTCAAATATCTGGGCTATATGGCAGGGTCCACACAGCAGTGAGACCCACACTCCTGCCACACGCAGGAGGCAGAGAGGGTGTTTCTCTCCCCCTTAGTCTCCCCCACCTGTAGGAGGACCCAGTTGTTTTTGTGGATGGCTGGTTCTTTCCTGTCTCATAGCCTGACTACTGGGTCTCTCTACCTTCCCTCTCTGTCTGTGGAAACATACCTTGTGCATGTGTGTGCGTGCGTGCGCATGCGCGTGTGCGTGTGAGCGAGCGGAGGAGTGACAGCCAGCTGGGAGCCTTGGTCAGCATCTCTTCCTGGCTGGGAGAGCCAGCTCAGGCCTGTGATCAGGCAGACTTAAACACAGTGATTAGATACACACCACAGACTCACTATGAGGCTGCAGATTCTGCTCCAGACTCAAGGAAAACACGCACACACACACAATCCCCCTACCCAACCACACACGTACACACACACCTACAAACCACACACACACACACACACACACACACACACACACACACATACACACATACATAAGCAACCACTTACTAGAAGAGCTGACGACTCCACTCAAATGATACATATAGGTCTCTGTGCTCTCTAATTTCCTGAGGGGTGAGCAGTGAGGTGGTGATGATAAACGATGCCCCACAGTATACAGGAGGGATTACACAAAGAGATTTACTAACATCCAGCCGGGTCTCATTCCTGGCTTGTTATGTCAATGCTTGGATGAGCCACTCTCTCAACTTGTAGTTAGTGGCAGATTCATATTCTCCAGCCTGGGGAACCCTATTTCGAGGGTACTCCGATATTTGACACCTGGCACTTAACATTTGTTCCCAAACACACATAAATACAAATGCCACCCCTTGTGAATGCCAAATTGCTTATGGTAATTTCTAGTTACATGGAATATAAGGTAGGTCCTTCAGACCACTGCTCTAAGTGTTAACTGTATAAGTGTAGACTGTATTGTGATCATATAGGATGATATGTTCGCATCCACTCCCCAGCCTTTCTGGCTCTCTGTGGGGGTATGCTGGGCGCCATGGTGACTAAACTCCTGTTCCCATGAGCCTTAAGTACAGGCCTCAATGGAAAATGACCACCTTGAGCCAACCACCCTGCATGGCGACAGAAAACAAGACTTGTGATTGGTGTTTTTTCGAAGAGACAAGGATTGCGATTGGTGGGGGCCAGTAGATTGTAATTTTCAAAGGGATAGTAAAGGTAAGCGACTTGTAAGGGATGAGAGTCGGCCTTTGGGATAGACTAGAGGTTTGCGGACAGACTCTTCCTTCTTCCTCCTAATCCTTTCGACACCAGAAACCACAACACACTTTCTGTCACCTCGGTTCATTTCCTGGAAGCTTCAAAATAAATGGTGCCTCCACCATGACCTCACTTCCTGTTCAACTTCCTGCGTTTTGTAGATGAACCATAACAGTCACAATGACTGCTGAAACAGCCAAATATCGGTGTGTTTGTGTGTGGCGTGTGTGTTTCAGTGTGCAATTACCTTCTCTGGCTCAATCCAAAACAAAATATCAGTGGGACCGCCGGGTCAGAGGATCTGATTGTTCCGTTTTCATTGTTGACGAGGGCAAACGGTTCAGGACCAGTACATATGTTCCACATGTGCATGGGAGAACAGAACAGTACACAACCCCCACCTGTTCACCAGTGCAGAGGATAGATGACTGCATCCTCAAAGGGGGTGGGAGGAGGGTTGGCGTGTGTGTGTGTGTGCTGAGTGAGTGAGTGGAAGGTGAGGGTTAAACGGTGAAGGGGGCTTTCTCTGGAAGGAAACTGAGGTTGGAAAAGAGGAAGCATTTCTGCATGTTTATTGAGGGACAGATAGCATGCAGGGCAGCCCAGCTGCTGCGCTGACAGCCAGACCTGCGGACCCTCCCCTGCACCCTCCGACCACGCCCCCCCCCCCCCCCCCCCCCCCCCCCCCCCCCCGTCACCCCTCCTACACCCCCACCTGTCTACCCAGCCACGATCGATGGAAGCTTTCATGCCTGGGGAAAGAGATGGAGAGAGAGAGCGTGTGAGAAAGAGAGAAAGAGACAGTGTGAGAGAGAGAGAAAAAGATAGAGTGTGTGTGTGTGAGAGATAGAGAGAGAGAGAGAGAGCGGGAAAGAAGGAGAAAGAAGGGGGACAGTGGAGCATGAAGGGAGCGAGAGGCCTGGGGAAGGGGAAGAGGAAGGGGGAGAGGAAGGGGGAGATGGAGGGGGGGTATGGGTATAGGGGTACAAGGCCCAGGGGAGTTGAAGGTGGGTCGTGGGGCTTTGATCCTGGTTACGCCCCTACATGTAGAGTGCCTGTCCCAGGAGGGGTCCACCGGTTCCCCTCGTCTACCCCTGGCCTCCAGGCCTGACCCTGCTCTGATCCACAGGGACAGATGAACCGGTTCCAGGGATGGAGGGAGGCCCGGGTCTCACAGACCAGGCGCAACAGAGCCCTCATACATCACACTGGCCTTTGGGAAACACACTAACACACACACACACACACAGTGACACACCGCCACTCTACTACATTCCCTAGGGATGCACGCCAACACTCCAACACACTAACACTACCGCAGGCACAGATACACACTTATACACACACTTGCACGATACTACAGGCATTTGGGATTCACACCAGCATGCACACATAAATACACCAGAGCACACACACTAACATGTTACCACAAGCCTGTGGGACACACACAAACCCCTACCAGACAGAAGACATGCACATGCATGCACATATACACATACAGCACACTCATGCACTCACTCATCAGCATACACAGACACGCATACACATACACACACACTCACTGACACACACTTGAAGGTAATTCAGTAACTTTAGCGTGCCTCTGTGTAATCAGATTTATGAGGGCTCAGTTCAGGCAAAGTTGAAATGTTTTCAGGTTGAAACTGAAGAGCTCTGACACACTAACCACCACCAGGAGACAGACCGCAACAAACGAGGAGGGGAGAAGCAGGGACATAGATGGAAGGAAGAGAGAGAGCGAGAGAGAGACAACGAGAGAGAAAGAGAGACAGAGTGAGTGAGAGCGAGAGACAGAGCGAGAGAGAGAAAGACAGAGAGCGAGCGAGAGAGAGAGAGAGAGAGAGAGAGGGAGAGAGGGATAGAGAGACAGAGAGAGAGGGATAGAGAGAAACAAAGAGAGAGAGGGAGGGAGAGAGGGAGAGAGAGAGATAGAGAGCGAGCGAGATAGAGATACAGAGAGAGAGAGAGAGACAGAGAGAGAGAGAGAGACAGAGAGAGAGATAGAGAGCGAGCAAGAGAGAGAGATACAGAGAGAGAGAGAGAGAGAGAGAGAGAGAGCGAGAGAGAGAGATACAGAGAGAGAGAGAGAGAGACATAGAGAGAGAGAGAACATAATCCGAAGGGCCTGTAGGTAAAAGAAAGCAGAAGGAGAAAGACAGGCTGTTTACAGGTTTGAGGTTTCAACAGCAGCCGTGTTTGTGGAGGGGAAGTTCTATTTAGAAAGAAGGAAAAGGGGAGAGACAGAGGGAGGAGGAGAGAGGGAGAGTTGAAGAGGGAAAGATGGACAGAGCGAAGGACAGAGAAAAGGAGAGGCTAGGGTTAAGAGAGAGCCTGTCCTGGCCAGCAGGACAACAGGACGAACAGAGCACCCTTTGTCTGTGTGGCCTGGATAGCCCTGTAATGAAGGAGCCAATACCAGTGCTGGCACACACAACACACTGACTCACCAAATGATTAACACTCAGCAAACATGTTTGTATAATGGCATGGCCCTACAATAGACTGAGAGTACACACACACACACAAACACAAACACACACAAACACAAACACACACAAACACACACACAGCCACAGCCACCCGGGACGTAACTTCCAGGTCCATGCAACACCCTCCCCACACACAGCGCTATCCCACACACACAAACAGCCACCCACAATTTTGCCATGGTCCTACAATAGACTCCCAAAGCAGCACTCCTTGCCCACAATACAGTAAGTCATATAGCCAAGCTCCTTGTCTAAACTAGGCTTGGGGCTCATCTAAACCACGACCTCAAACCCAAACACCAGGCATCTTGGTCCTGTACTTGAATGACCACTGCACTCTCCCAGCACTAACAGTGACCTGGCCATAGCACCTAAAACCTGGACAGTGACCTTCTCCTGAAAGACCTCCATTCCCATCCTCGCGTCTACACGTTCGCTGGCAGTCTCGTTGATTTCTGAGTCACGCAAACAGACCGTTGCGTCACCGTAGCTACCCCGATGTTATCTCCGTTCCCATCACTGTTCCTTCTCCACTGCCCACTTCTTCAAACACACAAGCAGTTAGCTCTATGGCTCTATTGTTCACAGGCCGTAGAGTGGTGGAACCTTCCAGATAGCACCGGCCTGATAACCGTTAACAGGACTAGTTCAATCTCAGCTCCAGTGATTAAAATCACTCCTATGTTTGCAGATTCAAGAGGAAAAGATCGATGGATGCTCTACGGTGACAGCTCCGCTAGAGTTTCGGTAGCCTGGTTGTTGTTGTTGCCACCTATCTATCTAAGTCAGATCAGCTATCTGCAGGGTTGTGCTGGCAGTCTGTTGCCAGATGTGCACCAGAGCAGCGAGAAGAAGCTGACCAGGCTGAAGCACAGTTAAGGGAGTCCATACTAGTCGGTGAAAGTTCACTCTGGGGGGGTTTTTTCCGCTTCTGCGTCCGACGCAACGCACGCACACACGCTCACAAACAGATGCACATGCCACAACCTCAACTTCGCGCACAGGCAAACGACCGACTTCCATGCACGTACAAAGTGACACGCACACACACGCACACACGCACACATCCATATTATTTCCATAATGCCTTCCCCAGCTGTCCTTCCTGTCCAGGGGGTACCGGCCACATGACAGAGGGGGAGGGGGGCGGAGGGGTGGGATGAGGGGTGGGATGAGGGGTGGGGTGAGGGATGGGGTGAGGGGGGTCACCTCTGGATCCCAGATTGCTTCATACTTGGTTGCTGACAGGTTCCCTGCATGTCTGTGAACACATGTGGCTCGGCGTGTTCAAACACGACTGCTGCCATGTTCAGAGGAACATACGTGAACACGGCCTGTGTGAGGTGTGGGGAGCTTAGGGGATATGCTGTGGGTGGAAATGCACACACAAACACACACACACACACACACACACACACACACACACACACACACTGTACTCACAGGAAGACTCATTCACTCAACTAGAATACAAAGACTGGAATATACACTCAAAAGCACACACACACCCTCACAAATATTCACAGGAAGATTCATTCAACTCAAAGATCTACACTTAAATACGCACACTCACACAAACGCGCACTCGCGCGCACAGCGAAACTGTTGCTTTTCTCCCGCCAAAAGCGAGGCACATGTTGAGACATTTCAGTTGGCTAAGCATCAGCTGGTTGCCAACTGCAGGCTCAGGATTATCAGTGTGTGTGTGTGTTTGGCCAGCCTCAGTAGTCCCGCCCTGACAGAAGGGGACCGCTGTGGGCAGGTGTGTTTCTACCGGAATTGACACAGGTGTGTTTGATCACCCACATCTTTCTACAGTCCCCACCTGTCTGCTGCTGTACCCAGAGAAACGGCAGGAATACTGAGTGAGTTTTCAACAAATCAATGAGTGGCAAACATATAAACAGTCTGTCGAGGGAGTTTCCCTCTAGATTACTCTGACTGACGTTATGGATCTAACCAGAATCTCAGAGTCAAGACTCTGAAATCCCCTCCCTGTGTGACTGTTCCAGTTTGGCCTGCACTTTACAGCCTCTGCAGGGAAGGGTGAGACCCTTACAGTCCAGTCTCCAGCTCCAGTCTGCAGCTCTAGTCTCCAGCTCCAGTCTCCAGCCACCTCCTTGCCCCCAAGAAGTCCAATTAAGATGACTTGAATGCTTGAAAATGATCGCATTACATCCAGTCAACAGAGGCTTCCATTTCAAAACATAGCTGAGGCCGATGGACGCAATGTATTTGAAAGTGGGTAAGAGGAGGAGGTGTCGTGTTCTAGACCCTCCAGGAGTAGGGTTGGGTGAGGGTTAGGCCAGGGACACATCCTGCCAAGTCTGCCCCGCTGTGGGGCATGCAGGAGGAGGATGAGGACGGGAAACCGACTGGTCAGCACTGTCTTGGAGGAAATGTGAAATGAATAGGTACATATGACTGGGGATACACACACACTGAATGAAAATAGGACTTATCAAGTACAAGCAGTCATAAGCAAACATACACAGACACCGCAAACATTCACGCACACACACATAGTACACACACACGCACACAAACACACCTGAATGATGGACGTGCACACACAGACTGGGTGGATGTGAGTGGGGTGAGAGGGGCCCGGTGTTTACTGACTCATATTACGGCACACAAACCAGCGACATCCTGGTTACTCTGTGGTGGAGACGCCATTCCTCTCTGGCCCACATCAAGGAGGACTGAATTCCCTTCTAAAGAGACCCTGTACGGGCCCTGCATGTGGTCGACAGTTAAAGACCTCCATGGTGCTGTTACATTACCTGAGGCCAACACTTCCATGCAGCTAGCATGGATGGAGGATCAACACTGTAGCTAGTTCAGACAAGTCAAGGCCAACCCAGCCACATGGCTATCATCTCAACTGGGATAAGGTGATACAAAGAGACACCAGGAGAAGGACAGGAAAGAGAGAGAGGGAGAGGGAGGGAGATATATATATATATATATATAGAGAGAGAGAGAGAGAGAGAGAGAGAGAGAGAGGGGAAGAGAAACGAGAGAAAAGAACAAGATTAGATAGAAGAAAACAGAGCCATTCTCCATTCATTTGCCTTTTGTCTCCCTTGAGTAACCCCTACACTGTTCCCCACAGCCCTTCTGCTGCCCTCTACCCT
>BROE01000016.1:10929846-10972346 GCA_036571765.1 Plecoglossus altivelis | reverse complement strand
CACACACACAGACAACAGTGGGGAAAGGCACCCTGACGAACAGTATGGGAGTAGAGGAATCTGCCTGGGAGATCTCTCTCCATAACTGTGTCAGACATTTCGTTCCGAGAGAGAGAGGGAGAGGGAGGGACAGGGAGAGAAAGAAAGCGAGAAGGAGAGGGGTTGAAAACAGATAGGCAAACGAAACAAGAGAGAGAGGGGGGGGGGGGGGTGGTGGTCTGGGGAAAAGCTCCTCTTCTCTCTTCTCTCTCTCGTTGGCACCAGGCCAAGAACATTTTGTACCATACAGTCTGTCCGTGAGGAAATGGTGTATACATTTCTACACCCCTTATAGCTGGGACCTGCCTGCCTGCCTGTATTCATACCACATACAGTACAAGACAAACACAACCTAAACACAACCAGCTGTGCACTCCATTGCCACAGACCTTCAGCCATGCACCCTGCTTTCCATCCCAGGCTGCTAGTCTGCCAGGTCACTACACACACGTGCACTCACACACACACACATGTCCCAGTGCCACCCACCACCGTCCTCAGCAGACGTTAGACGTAAGGATGGGAGGGAGTTGAATGGGGGAGGGGGGGGGGGAGGGAGCTGGGGAGGGGGGGGGGGACAGAGGGGGTGGAGGACAGAGAGGGGAGGGTGGGAGTGGACCAGGGGGGCTTTGATGGATGAAGAGAACACACTCTGCTAATGAAACAGCCCCAGTGCCCCAGCTCCCAGGCTCCCCAGCGCCTGCCCAGCTTTTGGGAAGCAGCAGGTCTCAACAGAACCCCCCCCCCCCACACACACACACACACACCCCAAACTCTGCTCATAATATGAGCTGAGCCATGGAGCACATGCTGGCCCCTGTACCTCTCTGACTACAGTGTTGCGTGTGTGTGTGTGCGTGTGTGCGCATGCGTGCGCGTGCATGCGTGTGTGATTGTGAGATGGGGGACTGAATAACCCGTTATTTTAACAGGGCAGAATTATTACAATAATTTCTCTCTCAATAAAGGTAGGGTTTATTTGCTGTTCTGGACTGCCTTCTGGCCGTCCTTCAGTCCAGGCTAGTAAAAGCAGCAGTTTACAGCAGCCAGTAAGACTGGCTCTCTGTTGTTGCTGGGCTGGCTGTTAGACTGCTAGACCTCCCCACTGACCTCTCAACAGAAACTCTAGCAGAGCAGCTAGGAGTCACACAATAAACACCCCTAATAAAAGCTATGAGCACAATTATGAAACTGATTTAACTGTGAAAATGTATTTTCAATGTGCTAGTGTGTTGGACTGCTGTTTGCATCACTGACAGATCCTTAAGAGTGTTACTGAAGGGGAACTGAAAGGCTGATTAGCAGCGCGCGGATCTCCATGAGCGCGCTGTCGCCAGGGCGTTTTGCTGAGGCGGTGGTTCGCGTCCCAGGCCCATCTCAACGGCAGAAACACACAGGGGTTCTCTGTGGAACAGAATCTCCTGTCCACTTTGATAACTCACTTAACGTTCACATTCTGAACAGCTGCTTTTCCCTCCTGTTGACTTAGCCATTAAAGACTGGAGCGGGTTTGAAATCAAAACCCAAGGAATGATTTGCCTTGGATTGGCCGTGCCTTTCAAGTGCAGTGTTGAACTGTATGAGCCTGCTGGTCTGGCTGGGAAAGGCCCCTGATATGGAGCGCTGCTCCGTCTGCATGCGCTGGCAGGATACACGTCAAAACATACATCCACAATAACACACCCACACAATAACACACACACGCCCACAATAATTCAAACCCACAATAACACACACACACACACACACACGTATGCTTACACCTACAACAACAGACGCATGCACTCACGGTAACAGACCACACACAGATGCGCACATCCACAAAAACACCCACAGACACACACATACACCCGCAGTAACACAAAGAGACCCACAAAAAAAACACATGCGCACACAGCGATAGCACACACGCACTCACCCACACGCCCACGCAGCAACATGGTGTGCGAGCGCTGGTGCCCAGGGCCAGAGAGCATGTCCGTGCAGAGCTGCCCGTCATGAGCCTGTGAGTCAGAGCGAGCGGGCGGGGTGGATGGGTGATTAATTGCACGAGTGAGATAGAACAATAAACATGGTACAGTAGAGGCCACGCTGTGCCGATCAGTTTTCTGTCATGTCTTTTCTACAGGCTGTGACTTAAACATCCCCCCCCCCAAGCTGGAGTTCTGGTGGACTTCATGTTTTTTTCCTTTCTCCTTCAGTCTGGTTGTTATTCCAACCTGACATGCTGGTATAGAGGTATATTCGTGGCGTCATTCTGTTTTGCAATGGATCAATACCGCTAAGTGCGCTACACACATAGGATCACACACACACACACACACACACACACACACTGATTGCTACTGCCTATTAGGTCTAGTTCAGCTTGCGGAAAGCCGCTCACGCTCTCTGATGGTATAAAGAAGTCTTGGCAGATCGTTGAAACGATGTTTAAAGTTCTTCCAGATGGAGTGTTGACGTTCCTTGAAAAGAACTCCTTGTTTTATGGAATCAAACTGCAGTCAGCTCTAGTTAGGGCCTAGCTGAAGGAGTGGGTAGTGGGGAGCAGGAGAACTGGGTCACAAACCCTTGAGTTCCGAACACGGGAGTAACGTTGGCCCAGCGTCAGTCCCTGACCTGTCCCCGACTCCAACGCATGAATCGGGCAGCCAAACCCACCACGAGGCATCTCGATTTTCCGTTTCCATATAAAACGGTGAGAATCGAATCCACTGGAAGGAGACGGCTCCAAACAGGTCGGCTGTTCTGACAGCCGGTCTTCGCTACGCAGACATGAACTTGCGCTGGCAGCAGCCTGAGCCTCCGCATGCACACGTGACCCAAGTGCTTGACAGAACTTCATCTTCTGACGGGGAGTGGCCCCTGATGAAGCAAGAACAATATTCCTCCTTTCCCTGGAACTCTTATCACTCATCTAGTTCAACCCCCCCCCCCCCCCCCCCTCCCCGCCCCTCCCCCCCATCCTCCACCTCGTCCCTCCCTCCCTGCTGGGCGCCGCTATCTTGACAGCGTGCTGGGTCGCGGCCTGCTCTCCAGAGAGCTGGGTTGATGGATCGTGTGTTTACCCGTGCTATCGTCATGAGCACCAACTGGAAGGTAAACACAGCCAGGCCTCAGAGCCACTGATAGGTCCTCCTTCGCCTGGTCAGCAACATACCTAGGGGCAGGCCAGGGCAGGATCTCACCTGAGCAGCAGCTTTAAATCACCTTCAAAACTCTCTCACACACACCCACTCCTACACATTCAAACTGAGCACACACGCGGTAGATCCCCAGAAGTTAGAGAGAAGGTTATCGTGCATCTATCCATTATCTTTGTGGGAGGGGCAACGCGCAACAAGATGCAGCAATGATCTGTGGTGTCATCAGAGTGCTAGCTATCAGAGACACACAGGGATGGATCTAGGGGCTTTTGCAGGGCCCTGCAGAGGGGGAGGGGGGGAGAGAGATGGAGCCCCTCTGTTTATTCTGTATCTCCAGGGTCAACTTGGAGAACAGACCACTGATAGAGACGTCTCCCACGAGCCACATACTGGTCACTGTGACCTCCTCACTCCACCACATATACATATGTATGCATGTGAAACAGGAGTGAGAGAGAGAGGGAGAGAGAGAGAAAGGGAGGGAGAGGGAGAGAGAGGGAGAGAGAGGGAGAGACAGGGAGAGAGAGGGAGAGAGGGAGAGAAGCGTTTTCCAGACGCTACAGAAGACATCCCTTCCCCTGTCTGTCTCTTATAATCATTCTTCTTTGGCTGAACTTACAGTAGTGATATCTACTGTGACAAGACTCTCTCTATAACCATATACTGTACATGCCAGTTCTATCTTATCAGTTTATTTTCATATTTTCATCCCGATCCATATGCTGATAACATGTTATTGCACCAAACTTTATTATCATTCCAGATGCAGGCAATTTAGGTTTCCACTGGAGATGACAGAACAGCTTGCAGCTCTCAGTCTTATTCCCCACATTGTTTAGCTATCTGAGGAATAATATTTGCGTTCAGTATTATCATGGTGCATGGAGGCTAATGTCTCCACTGAGTTCTGAAACATAACAAACCAACAAATCATAGACAGACACCCAGACACAGGCAAGGAGACATTTACACGCACGCAGTCATGCGTGCGCAGACTAAGCACACACTCGCGCATGCACACACACACTCGTACGCGTACACACAAACACACGCTCACACTCACACAGAATGAGTCAGATGGGGAGCTCTTGTCTAAGCATCTGGAGTGTAAACAGGAAGTGACCTCCAGGTTCGTCATCAAGCTTCCCAAACAATGGTGAACAATGGCACTAGTGCACTGAACTCTTACAAACACACACATGCCCGTACCTGTAGCGTGTGTGCGTGTGTGCGTGTGCGGGCGCGCACACACGCACACACGTTTGTCTGTTTGTGTGGTATTGACCATGGCCCCATGGTGATACTGTCAGTGTGGGTGTTGTGCTTGTGTGTATGTGTATGCGTGTATGTGTGTATGGGTGTGTGTGTGTGTATGTGTGTGTGTGTGTGTCTGTGTGTGTGTGCTTGTGGTTTGCCATGTCTGAGAGGACGACAGCTACAAACAAACTTGCGGTCTGCCCTAAGAACGGGGCAATTTCCTGGTACACAGCAGGATAAAGCCTAGAACAAGTTTGGACAGGGGGGTTAGACCTTGTCCTATGCCACGCCGCGCCTCTCCTTGTTCGGTCCCCACAGGAAATGACACAGACACTATAGACACAGAGACACACTGCTGCTGCTGCTGCTGCTGTTGCTGCGGAGGTCTCCAGAGAACAGAGAGTCAACAGAGATCTGAAATAGACCCAAGGACGTCATGGTTGTTGAGTTACAGCCTCTGCTAAATTGATAAAACACAATGTGTGTTTTTTATGTACGATTTGGGAGCGTGTTACGTTGGTGGAGGAGACTAGAATGAACTCTCTATCTGGAGTTGGGAGAGTGGCATCTCAAGGGTACACGATCTCCCAGTTCGGAACGCTTGTTCTCAACCACATGTCACGTCAGGAAGACAAAGTGAAAAGCACAAGGCCTGGAGCTCCGTCAGCCACATGCTTACAGTGTCTGAGTCTGTCCACGCCGCTTTCTCCTTAGCGTGTCGCTGGTCAACGTGGGGATTGGAGATCGAGATCAGCGATCCATGTTCACACACACACATGAGTCATTAATGAACAGGGCCTATCCCCAACCCCTAACAGACGTAATCCTTCCCAGATTACACCAGAGTAAGCCCTCTGAACACTTTCATTTGAAGTGTGGAGAACTTGTTTCGCTACAGCACATTTAAAATATTTTTAAAGCTTATTTGGCCACGGACGTGATTTAAGTCTTTCTTCTCTTTATCTGTGGAAACAAATCAGTTTGATGGAGTGTAATACAAAGCACGCCTGTGTGTGTAGGAGCGCTGGCGTATTCAAGTTAACTCTTTGACTGCTAATTCTCATCGATTCCCTCCAACCTACTGGGGTTGAAACATCAGACTGAAAGGTCCGCAGGTAGTACAAGCTTGCGTGCGAGACAGTGAGTGTCTCTCGACTGTGCGAAATGCGTGATATCGTTGCAGCAACATGAAACCCCTCCATGGTGTGTTCTCTGTGTAGTCCCAGTTCCCCCGGACCCAGGCCTTCTAGAACATGGCACATGTTTGTGTGAGCCTTTACCCTGCCCTGCTTTGCTCGTGCTTGTCCATCTCCTCCAGCGAACACTACACGACTTCAAACAACTGCAGTGACTTTGAAACCTGACCGACCCGCCATCTCCTGGAAGTCCGTATGCGTGCCAGCGGCTCTACGTGTAATACTGTACTTTATCTAACCGTCTGCAAGAGCGAGAGCCCTCGCATGCGCGCGCGACTCTCCAGCTCGGAGGGCCCAGACACTGTAGCCGTCGAAGCTTCGCCCGACAGCGGGCCGGAGTGACGAGCGGAGAAGCAGCCGTCTCCAAGCGCTTCCATCCCCGCTCCTATCAGCCTTTTTTTTACTGCCAGGCAGTTTGAGGGGCAGGTCTGAGAACAGCTGATTTACAAGCTCATATTAAAAACACTCTGCCTGGGTATTAGGAGAATTCAGAGCAGGGATGATGTATACTGCAAGATGGATTCCAGTCTCATAAATGTACAGATTTGTATGACTCTTTTGTTGGCTTTCCTTTGAACTGGTGTTCTTGTAATAAACTCTGAATTCCACTGCAATTTCCTGTCTCTCTTGGTTTGACTCAGCCGAAGCAAAGCATCCAGAGAAAAGGGTTTATGATTGGGAGATGCTATCAGAGGTAGACACGCACGCACGCACACACATGCGCGCACACACAAACACGCACGCACGCACACACACGCGCACACACACATGCACGTACACACACACACGCACAAGCGCAAACGCACACACACATGCATGCGCGCACACACATACACGCACACACACACACACACATGCACGGACACACACACACGCACGCACACATACACTCACATGCACAGACACACACACAGACACACACAGACACACACACAGACACACACACAAACACAGAGGAGATTGTGCCAAACTTTTGTTTGAGGATTTAGGGAAACAGATAAAGTTTAGTGAGAAGCTTTGACTTGTTGAGATGACAGTGCAGAAAGTTCTAGCGCACAGAGACACAGACGTAACGCAACATCTAGAACTGTTCTAGTGTACGCTGTACAATGATCTTTTCCATGGGTAATTTGGTATGGTTACTGGCTGACTGATGCTAGACTGCACTGTAATGCTATCTGATTGGCTGGTTTTAGTCTCATCTAAAGCCCAAAGGACATTCCTACACAGTTAAGGATTTAATCGACCTTTGACTATCAGTCTCTCACTTTTTCTCTCTCTCCATTTCACCCCCTCCTGTGTCCATCATCCCCCTGTCTCCCACTCTATAAATTGATGTTCAAAAGCTGGAGTTAGTGTAAGCTGCCAGTTCGACAGGCGTTCAGTATCACATCCATTTTGCGTTGGAAAGGAGAGTTTAAAGGGGTTTGGAGACGCAAAGTGAGCTCACGGTGTTGGTCTGAACTCAAAGCCGTTTCACTTTCCCTCTGTCTCTTCCACTCTCTCCGTCTCGTACCGCCTGGCTCCCAAATCAACCTTCCCTTCTCAGTCTCCCCCTCTTTCTCCTTTTCTTCTGGCCTCTTTCGCTTTCACTCTCCCCCTCGTCCCCCCGCCGCTCCCACCCGCCTCACCGCCCCCCCACCCCCCTCCGCCTCCGCCCCGCCCCCGCCACCCACTCCATTCTCTCCGTTCCTCCCGGCCCTAACCCTATGATAAACAGGCTTGATCCAGGCCCTGCAGGGGGAGTGTGGAGTGTTTGAAGGCAGGCTCTTCCATCCCAGCCTGTGTTTACACTGCTTGTTCCCCGCTGCTGATGTTTAATGTCACCAAGGCTTTTCTCTCCACGACCGGCTTTACATAAGCACCCACACAGACTCACAAAGGGGATCTACGGCCTGTGTGTGTGTGTGTGTGTGTATCTGAGAGAGATAGAGAGAGAGGGAATGGGGGGTGGGGGGATAGAGAGAATGACAGTGAGAGAATGGGAGCGAGGTGTGTACTTTGGTGGTGTGTGTGTATGTGTGTGTGTGTATGTGTGTGTGTGTATCGGAGCACGAAGGGTTGCTGCTGATTACATCTGTGTTTGGGGTGTGAGGAAAAGCAGGCATTCCAACATCTTGGCACACACTTTGGTGTTTCAGCGGGGCTCTGAAAACCACAGCATTCCCTTTCTCCAAGGACTGAGTGCAAACAAGCAGTGTGTATGCGTGTGTGTATGCGTGTGTTAGCAGCATGTTTGAACAGAGAGTTTGTGTGGTGTCTGAGTAATGTGTAAGTAAGGTGTATGATATGTGTGTGTGTGTGTGTGTGTGTGTACTTGAGTTCACTGTGTGTGTGTGGGGTGTTAAAAGTGCACCAGACTTCTGAGTCCTCTAAATCCCTCGGGGGGAAAAGGAGATTTTTATGCGAAAAGACATAACCTGACTAGCGTCAATGCAGTCATTAAATCAAAGCAAGTATAATTGAATAGCATTCAGGAGGCCTCGGAGAAAAGATCTGTTATGGAAAAAAGAAATCAGTCATGCTGGATGAGGTTCTCTGTTAATAAACGGTTCTATTCTCTGAGGGAGCTTTAGGCCCCGTGCTCAGGTCCCATGGTAGCACTGGGGGGAGGGGAGGGAGGGGCTGGGGGGTGTGTGTGTGTGCGTGTGTGCGCGCGTGTGTGTGTGTGCGCGTGTCTGTGGGTGTGTGCGTGTGTGCATGTGTGTGTGGGTGTGCATGTGTGTGCGCGTGCGTGTGTGTGAGTCTGTGCATGAGTGTGTGTGTGTATGTGAGTATGTGTGTGTGGGTGTGTGTGTGTGCATGTGTGAGTGTGCGTGTGTGTGTGTGAGTGTGTGCGTGTGTGTGAGTGTGTGTGTGTGAGTGTGTGTGTGTGTGTGTGTGTAGGGGGGGGGTCTCTGTTCTCCTGTTGCTGCTGTAGGAGACGAGTGTTCAATAAATCAGGTAAAGAAACAGCCAAAGATGTTTACAATGTGCCGGTTTTTCTTTTCTTCGCAAGTCACAGAAACACACTTGCATCCACACAGAGAAACACGCATACATCCACTATGTACATTATGCCCCAATGAACATACACACACACACACACACACAAACACCCCTCCAACACTCACACGCACACATACAAAACTCTACACAAACACACACGTCCACACAAATAAACACAAGCCCACACACACATTGATGCATGCATACGGACGTGCACAGACGCAAGCATGCGAGCACACAGGCACGCACACACACGCATACACACACACACACACCCCACACACACCCTAACAGCCCCCTGAGGTTTACAGGGCCGTATCCACCCCCTGCGACTGCTGCTGACTTCACAAAGAATTTATTAGCGTAGGCCACATCTGTAAGCCATTTCAGCTGTTGTTATTGAGGCGGACTGGGCCAGGCAGGACTGGACGCTCAGTACCCCCCCCCCCCCCTATCCTCCTGCTCCCCCGCCCGTCCCCCCCGTCCCCCGGTCAGGACATCATAAGGAGGTCTGGAAGGGTGGGGGGGGTGAGGCATCACAGAGGACCAGGCAGGAAACCCAACCTCCCTATTTCACGCTTTGAGGGACTTTACGGCAGCCACGCTGCTGAACCTCTCAAGTTCATTAATATTTTCAAAGTACTCCGAGGTCTCCTTGGTCACCCCACAGAGATGCCATTGGCTCTCCCTGGTTTGTCATTCACAGGTGTCTTATAGACTACACAGTAATGGTCTATCGACATGTAAACACACGGCTGTGTGGCACTTTAGCTGGATGCATGCTGCAGGTATTGGCATGTTTCATTAATCTTGTGGTCCAGGTCTTTGGGTGGGCTGTGCGTGTGTGTGAGACGGTTGTTTTCTTTTTACAATTTCCACTGTTGCAGGTTTTTGGGTTTCTGTGGATGTGTTGCAAGGAGATGGCCCATGAAACCAAGCCATTTGGAATAACACTTTCCAATCCATCCTGAATAAGATCCATGTTGTAGGAGGACCCAGCGGTGTGTGAGTGTGTGGGCTGTGGCCCCTGTGGATTAAGTGTGTGTGTGTGCTGTGGTCTGGAGGAGAGTAAATCACACTCACAAACTCTCATCAATGATGAATAGGAGAGGCTCTTCATGCGCTCTCCTGTGTAAAAGCTTTTAAACTTGTACACACATGCGCGACACACGCGCTTGCACGCACGCCCACCCACACAAACACACACACACACACACACAAGAGCACTATGGGTCTGAAAGACCTTCCTCCTCTCTCTTGCACACTGCTTGCTTGAGGATTACACAGCCCTGGGCACAGTCATCTTCTTTCTCATCCCTCGATCCCTCCACACACACAGTGCTGCTCATGACAATGGGAGAGTGTTGTTTGTGTGCGTGTGCGTGTGTGTAAATACTGCCCTTAGTCCCTGGGATTAGGAAGGCTAAGTCCCAAACGCCGGGGAATAACAGGTGAAGTTCCCTGGTTTCCATGACGTCTCCCCGAGGGGAGCAGAGGTGATACACCCACACACAGAGAGAGAGAGACAGGGAAAAAGAGACCGACAGAAGAAAGACACAGTGAGCGAAAGAGAGAGTGAGAGAGAGACAGATAAATAAATAGAGAGCGAGCGAGGCGAAGAGAAAGAGAGCATGAGAGCATGAAAGAGACACTGAGAGAGAGTGAGCAACACAGTGAGAGAGAGAGAGAGAGAGAGAGAGAGAGAGAGAGAGAGAGAGAGAGAGAGAGAGAGAGAGAGAAAGAGAGAGAATGAGAGAGCGACCGAGAGAGAGACGTCACGTCTGTTCACATCCTGAGGTGATATCCAGCCAGACTCCTCCTCTATCCAGGAAGTCTCTGTCAAAACAAGATACAGCAGGAAGCAGAGAGACACTGTCTGACTCATCCTCCATCTGCCGCTGTCATCTCCCCGACGTTCCCACAGACGGCCCCTGCTTCTGCACCCGGCCTACTAGTCAGCGGGTCACCAGGTTAATGCCCGTCTCTCGCTGTGGCGCTGAGCCAGCGGGAGGGAACAGTTGACGTTACTCAACTAAAACGGGTAGATTGCGAGTGGAACCTAAAAGCTCGCTCTGCACCTTTAAGAAGCCTCAGGACAGGGTAGGTTGATGTCTTTGCCAGGACATGTGAGGTTTTGTGGGGAGGAAGGGAGGGAGGGGAGGGGGGTGAGAGGAGGGTCAGAGGTTAGAGACAGCATGAGGGGAGAACAGAAAGAGGAGGAAGACAGATTCCAAAATGAGGACATGAGGGAACGAGAGAGGAGGAGGAGGAGGAGGAGGAGGAAGGCCTAAGGGACCCATGGAAGAAGACAGATGGAGAGATAGAGAGATACAGTGATATTGAAAGACAGAGAGAGAAAGAGAAAGACACCGTTTTTATAGGCGCTTATATAACCAGCCCAGGGCCAGTGAGTCACCAGAGCACTCCGAGAGCAGCCTAGCGTTCGGGCCCTGGTGCAGTGTGAAGACCTACAGTACTTACACTGCTTCTCTGGGGACGCGTTGAGCAGCAAGCTCAGTCTGACAGCGCCCCTAGTGAACAAGGCACCAGGGGAACAGCCTGTGGAGCTGTGACCAGTGAAGCATTGGGACACAGCCCCCCGGCCTTGTGTACTGCTGTGTCTCCAAACACCACCCGGCTGGCAGGGGACTCAATCAAACTTCAACCCTAATCAAACAACATAGGGCCATTTCCTGTGGTGCCCAGTCTCAGATAGTAAGGATAAGGATTTAATGGGAGAGAGGTGTTGGATTTCGCTCCACGGTGGTGTGTGTGTGTGTGACTGTAGGTGTGTACTTGTGTGTGTGTACGTGCTTTTCGGTGTATGGATACGTGTGTGAGTGAGTGTGTGTGTACGCGCACAAATGTGTGCATGTGTGTGTGTGTGGGCGTATGTGTGTGCATAACGTGTGTGAGTGTATGTGTACAGGAATGTGTGCATGTGCGTGTGTGTGAGTGTGTGTGTGTGTGTGTGTGTGTGCATGAATGTGTACATGTGCGTGTGTGTGAGTGGATGTATGTGTGTGCATGAACGTGTACGTGAGTGTGAGTGGGTGTATGTGTGTGAATGAATGTGTGCGTGTGTGTGGGTGTGTGTGCATAAACGTGCGCATGTGCGTAAGTGGGTGTAAGTGTGTATCTGCATGTGTGTAAGTGGGTATATGTGTGTGTTTGTGTGTTTGAGTGGGTGTATGTGTGTGGGTGCATGTGTGTGAGTGGGTGTATATGTGTGCATTAACTTGTGCGTGTGTGTGTGCGTGAGTAGGTGTATGTGTGTGGGTGCATGTGTGTGAGTGGGTGTATGTGTGTGCATGAACGTGTGCATGTGTGTGTGTGAGTGCCTCTAAGATATCACAGAGGGGCCTTGGCTCTAATGGGGCCGCTCCGTGTGTTTGCTGAACCACAGGGGCCCACATCCAGATGATATCACAGAGGATGTGGTTCCACTTCCAATTTCACCCCAGCTTGTTTTTCTGTGAGAGACGATGCTTAAGCAGCTGAAAATGCATGTGTGTGTGTGTGTGTGTGTGTGGCCAGACCCCCTGATCCCCCGCTTGCACCACAGAGAGATAATACGCTTATTAGTCTGGGGATATATTTAAACCTGCTCACAATAGTCTGAGTTATTACAGATAAACGTTATTCCCAGCATTCTGCAATGTGGGTGTGATGTGCGTGCACATGATGAATGGACTGATCAAGTCTGCGTGCGCGGGTGCGCGCGCGCGCGTGCAGCTCAGTGTCCCCGCTCTCTCTCCTCCTCAGCACGATCCCTCACCTTCCTGACTGGCCGCTCGCAGGTCCTCACAGACCCGCTACGCTAGCCCGCTGTCATGGCGGCAGCTTAGTAAAAAGGTAGGTAAACACAGAGGTCGAAAGTTAAAGGCAAATATTGACCTACTGACTGGAGACGGTGGGACAGATCTGGAACAGGGGAGCAATACTTTATTCATTGGAAACTGTTTTCACGGCTAGCTCATGGAGCAACTTTCTTGGACACCTTTTTACGGAGCAAACGCACACTCGGTGTGCGCTACGTGAGTCGGAACCGTTTCTTTCCCCTTCATTCACCCTCCTGGTCATTCTGACAACTCTTTCACTGAACTCTTTCTGTTTCTGTCCATCTGGCCAAACCTCCTCGTTCTCCTTCGGTTACCATTTTATCAGCAGCATCGGGTGGTAAAGAAAAACTCATGAAAAGCCACAATCTGGTTTGGATAAAAGAGCCTATTCTTGTTTTAAGAAGCAACAGAAGTCATATCTTTAACTACCTCATCTTACATGTCTGCAGTTTCAATAGGACTGCATGGCGAAAAAAGGCAAGACTGACAGTCATTTTGTTTCTCCAGTGATATGCAACCAGAGATGTGTTTCTCTAGCGATTGGCCAGTGAACAGGAAGCTAGGAGTCGGAAGACAGTGACCCCTCAAAGAGCCCCAACAGAACAGCATCCCCTCGCAGGAAACGCAAGACAAGAGATGTGCTCCTAATCGTCCTGCCAATACCTGTAGCAGCTATCCAGTTACAGGTGTGTGTGACTGTGGGGCAAGGGAAGGGGGAGGGGGGGCGCAACCATGGGATATGAGTGTGCTTTAAGCCATCCAAAACGAGGCGTATCTTTTCTCAATCTCTCTGTGTTTGTGTGTATTCTAGTTGGTGTATGTGTGTGGATAGGTGTGTGTATGTGTGTGGATAGGTGCTTGTGTGTGGATAGATGTGTGTGTGTGTGTTACCCAGGGGGCTGAGTGTGCCCCTCCTGTAATTAACGGTTACCTGAACCTGCTGTCAGTCAGCTTCCTTGCCCCTCTGGTTCTAAACCACGACGTGTCAATCACACACACACCACTCCCCTGAGGAGCCCAAAACACACTGTGTATAATGACATGCTGAGATGAACTATGATCAAGTAACATGCGGACACACACATCTTCTGACATGCGGACGCGCACACACACACACTCCCAGACTCAGCAGAAAAGAAGAGAGGCCTTCACTGTTGCGATTGAACGTTTATTGCCATTGAGCTATAGAAACCCCACCATTATCGGTATAGACTCCACATCGCACCACACAGGGGAGAAGCTGAGACCCTAACCACAGCGTGTAGACCTTCACTTAGACCTCTCCTCTCTCAACGTTGAGACCCCTGTCGCCAGCCTGACCTCCCCCAACAACAGGCCTCGGTCATCCACACACAGAAGCTGTCCAGGGTCTGGGTCAATGTCACACTATACAATCAGCCCTTCTGTCCACTGTTCACTCTGGAGATTCCTGGAGAGTCTCCTGATGATTTTTGGAAGTTTCCAGATGAAACGTTTTGGAAGGTTCTGGCAAGTTTTGAGGACCACAAATAGACGAGATGATGTGCCAGAGATGTTGGGCACCTCACAGGGAGGAACCTATCCCCACCTTGCAGTCCGTCCCATCCTCAGCCAGCAGTGTCAGTCTCTCTGACAAGCAGGATTAGCTCTAATCCAATCTGGCTCGAGTCTCCCAGGCTCCCTCTCACAGCAAAGCCAAAAGACCAGCCTCAGTTGGCTGTGGACTAGAAAACCACACCGCTTTTCCTAAGTCTGAATTTGAGCACTGAACGTTTGTTTGAGAGTTATGTTCTGACTTGAGAACCACCAACATGAACCCCCCCCCCCCCCCCCCCCCCCCCCCCCCCAACCCCCCCTCCCCACCCCATACTCACACACACACACACATTCCAACCCCCACCCCCTTGCCTTTCTTTCTCCAAGTGCACCTCTTCAATCTCCGCTGCTGCTCTGGGTACAAGCGCTGCGCCGATAGCCATATCAAACAAACCTTTCAACTTTTTATTGGCACGGGCCAAAAGCGCACACCACAAGTCCACCAATCAAGCCCCTCCAGACGCAGCTGTCTTTGTCTGGAGGAACAAGAGCAACGTGCCTCAGAGGGGAACCATGTTTCATCAAACATGACCGCTCTGTAACCAGGCTGTCAGGCTGTGTCTACCAGGGAGGCAGGAGAGGTGACACAAGGCCTGGAGAGAGTGAGGGAGCTGTGGAGGGAGACAAGCCTGTTTGGAGAACAACAAGTCAACCCCATTAAGCCATAAGACAAACAGAGCAGGGGTCAGGGGTCACCTTCACATCTCTCCCATAGGAGAAGCCTCTGATGATTTAGTACTGGCAGGCCTCTAAGACACAGAGTCTATGTAGCTACAAGGCTCAGCTTGCTAAGCTATAGCAGCACACAGATAGAGCAGGTCTTAGTCCACAGCAGACCACCCATCCAACGGAAAGGGAGAGCTAGGCCCGCCATTAGAGGGCCCGGTGGTGAGAGATAGATGGGGGGGGATCCAAACATGAGAGTTACTGTATCAACAGGCCCGGCCCGGCCACTGGAGAACGCTGTGCTTCACAGGCCGTGTCGCCACAACAAACAGCCCAGCCACCCCGAGGAGGGGGCCCCTGCATTGAAATGCATTCTGGGAAACCTGTTGACATGCGTCAAGAGCTTGCCATTCGCGCTGTGTCAACGAGTTCTGCCGGGGACGCGACTAAAGGAAAAATAACCGAAGAAGCCAAAGAGAAAGCTCGGTTTTCGAAACGAACGGAAGGGAGACGAGCGAAAGCGACTTAGTCATGTGAGGGAGCGAGGGAGCGCGCAGGATCGCTCATTTAGAATAGGGCCTCTGGAACTTTCCTGCACATGTTGTATTCATGGAGCCATTAAGTGTACCATTACGAAGTGTCATTACAAGGTGTCATTAGGAGGTGTAGCCTATAATACGTAGGCTGTGCCAGACAGATGCTAGCTAGCTCCTAGAGGGTAGCGCAGTGCTGCATAGCACAGAGGCTAGCGCTCCAGTCCTCAATCTGTTTGTCTCAGACGCTGATAGAGGCCCATTACTTTAATACGAAAATTACAACCATGTGAAAATTCTCCCGAGGTTCAAACATACATGGCTTGTAACCACACCACATAGCAGCCAAACGTAGCTCGATGCAGTTTTCGTTTTTTCGTGTTTTTTTTCTTCTTCGTCTGTAGATGAGTTGAGCTACTTCAAGGCTCGCCAAGCATAACACAACTGGCACAGCACTCCGGTCCGCTGTTGCGCACAAATGTTGTCGTTTCGTACTCTTTCCCTCTTCTTTTTCCCTTGTTCTGTTTGTTTTGTTTTCCCTTTTCTTTTCCGAATGGAAATTTTGAGGTGGGATTGGTATTTGCCTAATACTGTCTGAAGCACCGCTGCGATCAAACGAGAGGGGGGGGGGGGCGGGGGGAAGGAGGGGATCAAGATTGAACCCCTCGATGAGGGGCTTCAAAACAGCTCCCATGTGTTCTGCATTTCAGGCAGGGTTTTTACAGCAAATGGAGCAGGGAGAGAGCTGGCCAGGGCTTCTCCCTCACACATCACGGACGCGCACGCACATACACACACAAACACACACATACACACACACACACAGAGACATGCACATCAAATCACACACGCACGCACGCACTCACACACATACACACACGCACGCACACACATATGCACACACATACAGACAAATCACACACAGACACATACGCAGACACATCACACACGCACACACACACACACACAGACACATCACACACGCACACACACACACACACAGACACATCACACACACACACAGACAAATCACACTCGCATACACATACACACACACATCACACACACATCACACACACACATCACACACACAGACACACACACACACAGACACGCATGCATATCATACATGCACACACACACATCACACACACATACATGCACACACACACATATACAGACACAGACTGCTGCCCACCGCGCAGCCCAGCGACTCCATACTGTCCACACTCAGCCCAGCAACCCCATACTGGCCACACTCAGCTCAGCGACCCCATACTGGTCACGCTCAGCCCAGCGACCCCATACTGGCCACGCTCAGCCCAGCGACCCCATACTGGCCACGCTCAGCCCAGCGACCCCATACTGGCCACGCTCAGCCCAGCGGCGCCATACTGGCCACGCTCAGCCCAGCGACCCCATACCGGCCACGCTCAGCCCAGCGACCCCATACTGGCCACGCTCAGCTCAGCGACCCCATACTGGCCACGCTCAGCCCAGCTGTAGAGAGAAGCCTAACCTCCAGCACCATGTACAGGTCACTGCTGTCCCAGCCTACCTGGTCCTGCTGCTATGAAGACCCAAGACTTAGAAGTGATTCCTTATAGTTTTCTATCTCCCCTGTCATATATTACATCTACATCTCGCCTTTTCACTGTAAGGCTGAACATGAAGTAAGCCACAGCTCTTTTGAATTAACTTCCCGAAAGAGGGAAAATGTTGAAACCGCTCGTGACATAACTGTTTGACAGGAAGACATCGCAACTGCGATGAGTGTATCCAAGCATTTTCAATGTACGACCTGTTTTTCTCCCACATCAAGCTGCTGTCCAAAAACAGCTCTGCTAAAGGGTTTCTTTTCATGGGACAGGAAGGTGGTCATGGAAACTAGTGTATTAGTGTAAACAAAGGAGGTGAAAACTTGGTCTGTTTGTTCTGCTGTAAACATGAAAGCATTTTCATTCCGCTGGAATGTGTGTGTTTACCTAATGGTATTTCTGTGAAGAAAATTTGAGGGAGAGACACTAATGCATTTATATATTTGTAATTTCCCTCAGCAACAGCAAAAAGTAGATTTTCACTGGGCTCTCTATCAATGGTCGCCATCTCTTTGGGTTGAAACATTACAACATAGCGTTGTAATGTAACGTTGTAATGTTGTAATGTTGTCCAACATTTAATCTTAATGATGTTCCTTCTAAGGTTGCCCAATAACCCCTACCAAATCTCCTCCATCGTTCCACCCCCTCTCTTACCCCCCCGAGGACAGTCATTGGCCCTTGTCCAGACACAGGAAACCATCCACCCCATAATGATCACCAGGATGCACATCGATCAGGAAGTGACATCGCTCCCTTGGCTCTGGTGCAAAGACCTGGTCCTGTGCTATGTTGTTTCTGGACCACATATGGGCCCCAGTCAGTCCCCAGTCAAACATACAGAGCCCCTCCCTAGGGGACAACTAACGACTTACTAACAACAGATGTGGGAAGGTTTTAATGCTGCCCTTCCATAGCTACTCTGACAGGAACACACCGTGTTAATTGCGAGCACTTCAACACCTCATCAGAGAGTCTGGATTTGCCAACATCAAAATACTGAAATCTCACTGGAGGTTGCTTTGATTACACTCTGTACTGTAAAACATTCATTGTGTCTTTTGCTGTCAATGATTACATTTGAGGGACTTGTGCGCAAACACTGGCCTATCTGGTGTCAAAGGTATGTTCACGTCGCAATGGTTTTATGCCAAACAATTGTCAGCATGGCAAGAAACAAAGGAAAATTCTGACTCGTCAGTTATTCTGGCAGGGAGCAGAGTAGTCTGGGATGGGGAGGATGTGCTGGTGGAAATCTCATAGACGGTGTGACTGTGTGTGTGAGAGAGTGTGGGGTGTGTGCGTTTGTATGCACATGTGTACATTTATGGGTGTGTGTGCGTGTGTGTGAGGGTTGTGGATTTGGACATGGTTACTATGTAGGCCCTGAAGCCTGGATGTGGAAACAGCCAGGTCTGGAATTTCTCTCTCTCTTTTTCTCTCTGCCTCGCTCTCTCTTTCTCTCTCTTTCTCTCTCTGCCTCTCTCTGCCTCTCTCTCTCTCTCTGCTTCTTTCTCTTTTGCTCTCTCCCTCTTGCTCTCTCTCTCTCTCTGCTTCTCTCTCTCTCTTGCTCTATCTCTCACCCACTCACTCGCTCACTCTCTCTCTCTCTCTCTCTCTCTCTCTCTCTGTCCCTACATCCTTCTCTCATCTCAGTTGCTCTTCCTCAGGCCCTACTTTCCTCTATTGACAGACTCTCTCTCTGTTTTCCTCATATGCACTCTTTCCCCACCCTCTCTCCCACAATCTTTCGACAGTATTAATTAATCTCAGATGTTCCCGAAACCTCGTCTCTCTGACAATGATTCCTCTCTGTACCTGACCATTAGGCTTGAGGCCAAGCCCCCCTGCTCCCACCCCTCCCCCTCCACCCACCCCTCCCCCTCCACCCCAACCCCAACTCTAACCCACGTAGCCACAGCCCAGCCCCTGCAGTACATGTGGTTGACCAAGCATGCCTCAGCAAGAGGGAAGACAAATAATGCCTCGCCCTTGTACTGAGCACTGTCAACTCTCTTTTCATTCATAATCTGACCTTTCTCCTCCTCCTCCTCCTCCTCCACCTCCTCCTCTGCCTCCACCTCTTCACAGACACCCACACTGATTGATGAGGCGAGACCTGATTGAGCTAGGAGGTTGGTACAGTCTGTTTGTTCCTCCACTCACACACACACACACACACACACACACACACACACACGCATTACACTTGCACTATAATCTCTCACAGAAACACACTGCCCACTTTTCCAATCGTTCGCCAACAGACACTACACACTTCCGCTCTGACACACACACCATACGCCAGAAGTCTCACACAAACAAAATAGAACACTCACCTACACTGTCTTATACAAAACACACACCTGCCCACTTTTTGTCACACACACAGCAGGGCCAGCCCACACTCTTTCGCACACACTATCCACACGCCCACATATCCATTCATGTACACACCCACATCCTTACATGCACACACATACACACACACACACACACATACCTGCCAAGCAGGTGCACACCCCACTTGTTATTCAAGCCTATTTTTCTATTTGATTAAACGTCTAATTAAAGCCTACATGTTTAGGCCCTGGAGAGAAGGGCTTGGCTCACACGCCAACACAGGCCCTGGCTCACACACTCTACACACACCCACACACCCCCACACACACACACACACACACACACACACACACACACACACTCACACACACACACACTTCCCAAGTCTGGGACGAATCACCATGGTGGTGACCTATACTTTTTCCATGTACCAAAACCAACAGAGCAATATTGACACAAAAAAAATGCAGCAGTGTGTTATTTTTTCTAGAAAGGCTTCTTTTAGTGAACAAGGAGCTCTTGTTGAGGAGGAGAGAGGGAAGAACAGACGACTAAGGCCCTGGCCCGCTACGCCCTGGCCTATTCCCTGCAGCCCCGGGTCACGCTGCGGGTCGGCCCCCACCCCCCCCCCCCCGCCTCCTCCCTCCACCCCTCTCCTCCATCCTCCTCACCACTTCTCCTGCACGCCCGCAATCCCTCTTTTCTTTACATTGTTCGATAATAGCTGCCCCAAGAATGTTTTAATCCGACGGGCAGTCCGGCAGATTAATTGAGGGCTTCCTTTGATCAAATATCCATGGTATCCATGTTTCGAAGAATTCAACCCAATCAACAGTGATCAATTAGGAGAACAATAGTGTGGAGGTCAGAGCTGAGGAGGTTGTGAGCAGTCCTTCTTTCTCTGAGATCCCAGAGCTCAGTCTGTGCTCGCACCCCCTGGCCAGCAATCAGGGCAGCACAGGAAGGATTAAACGGACATTAACTCTGATTAATGGGAAAAATAACAAGGCAGCTAAACAAAGGCTTTGGTTCCATGGTATCTTGGCTTTGAAGGCCATGTACTGCATAAACACACACACACACACACACACACACTCACAAGCCCAAGCACCCATACTTTCGCACACACATACACACACATGCGCACACACAGGTACACACACACACACACACACACAGGTATACACTCGCATGCACACACACATGCACAAACTCAGAAACACACACATTTGCGACCTCGCAAAACAAATCAAAGTCCAAAGTAAAAGACCTCTGGGCATTTACTGTGCATACTGTAAGAGTACAGTATGTGTGTGTGTCTGTGTGTGTGTGTGTGCATTTGAAGGAGATCTTAAGGTTCATAAAGTCCTGTGGGCCCAGTGACAGAACAAAGGACAGACATTCATTAATCTCTCTGCCCCCCCTCCCCTTCCCCCGCCCGCCTGCCCGCCCCCACCCCCGGCTCTACTGTACTACAGTTCACAAGACTCCAGCCTGTGGGAGATTCTAAAGCATGGGTCACTAATGTGAACCTGTTGTTTTGATGCGCGTGTGTCTGTGTGCATATGCTGGGATGATCGAGACGTAGAATATAAGAAACAGACAGGCAGGCAGGCAGGCAGGCAGACAGACAGACAGACAGACAGACAGACAGACAGACAGGCAGGCAGGCAGGCAGGCAGGCAGGCAGGCAGGCAGACAAATAGACAGACAGACAGACAGACAGACAGACAGACAGACAGGCAGGCAGGCAGGCAGGCAGGCAGGCAGACAAATAGACAGACAGGCGGTGTGTGTGCGCGTGTGTATGTGTGCGTGTGTGTGTGTAGGGGGTTAAGAAGGACCCCTCGGCAGGCAGGATGTTCCCATGCTACAGAGTGTCAGGCAGCTGGCTGGATGCCCGCCAAACCAAACCTGTGGTGGCTGGAAGGGGGATCCAGCAGCGCACAGAGATACAGTTACTGTCTCCTGAGAGCAAGAGAGAGACAGAGAGAGAGCGAGAGAGAGACAGAGAGAGAGAGAGAGAGAGAGAGAGAGAGAGAGAGAGCGAGGCAGACAGACAGTCAAAGACAGAGAGACAGAGACAGTTATTGTCTCCTGAGAGAGAGAGAGAGAGAGAGAGAGAGAGAGAGAGAGAGAGAGACAGAGAGAGAGAGAAAGAGAGAGAGACCGAGACGGTTACTGTTTCCTGAGAGAGAAAGAGACAGACAGACACACAGAGTGAGAGATGGGGAGACAGAGAGAAACAGAGAGAGACAGGGACAGTTACTGTCTCCTGAGAGAGAGACAGAGAGAGAGAGACAGAGAGAAAGAGAGACAGAGACGGTTACTCCTGAGACAGACAGACAGACAGACAGTCAGACAGAGAAAGAGACGGAGAGAGGGACAGAGACAAACAGAGAGAGACAGAGAGAGTTACTGTCTCCTGCAAAAGCGAGAGAGAGACAGGGAATGAAAAACTGATGAGGGGAGAGAGAGACAGAGATGGTTACTGTCTTGAAAGAGAGAGGGAATAAGAGAGAGAGAAAAAGAGAAAAGAGAGAGAGGTAAAGAAGAGAGACAAGGAGACAGAAAGAGAGACGGGGAGGGAGAGAGAGAGACAGTTACTGCCTTGTGAGAGAAACGGAATAAGAGAGAAAGAAAGAGAGAAAAGATAGAGAGAGAGGGGGGGGGAGAGGGACTTGATGAGTAAAGCTTCCCTCTAGTCATGGAATGACAGATTTGGAAGAGCAACTTGACTGTGGTAAAAAGATCAACGCCAGAGACGATGAAAGTATAGAATTTGGACTCTGCAGTGAGATAAGGCTGCCAAGACTACACCCCACCTCTCTCTCCCTGTCTTCCTCCCATGTCTCCCTCCATGTCCCCCCCCCCATCCCCCTATCCTTTTCTGCCCAGAGGGAGGGGGCGTGTAGGGGTTATGATTCCCATATGGAAGCCATCGGCCAGGACTCCACGCCTTGTCGCTCTGGGAATGTTTTGACGTTTTTCTCTTCAAGAGCGTTGTGATGTCACAGGGCCCAACTGTGGAACACTGGCACACAAGTGCTGTGTCAGGAAAAGGGGGGTTGGGGAGAGAGAGAGAGAGTTAGAAGGATAGCAAGAGAGAGAGAGAGAACAAGAGGGGTGGATGAGGCGTGCTAGAAGCGCTGAGCCCTCACTTTTTTTTCTCACCGCACCGTAAATTAGCGCATTCCCCCCTGATGGAAAACATTCACGCCACGCTCAGGCCTACAAAGGAGAGCTCGAAGAACGCCGGGGCAGTTGGGAAACGCGGTTCGGTACCGTTTCAATTAAACCCCTGAGCAAAACATCTCAGTCGCGATCCCAGAAGAAGACCAAAGCCTGGTACCAGATGATCCTGGTGATGATGATTCGTGGGTTTGTAACAGAATAAAGCTGTTCCCAATAAAGCCTTATACATTGTGGCCTCTTTTTTTTTGCAGGCTAATAAAACTAAGATGTACGCCGGAAAAATGAGAGCGAAGAGAAACAAAGTCAACCTGGTCTCGGGAGGATCATTAAAATAAAAATAGAAACTCCATTTCCACTGCTTCATATTCTGGGGATTTGGTGATGTCCTTCTAAATTTCCCCTGTAACGGGTGCCATAATGACACTGTACTCACACACGCACACTCTGGGAGACGCACACAAGCATATGTCCTGGACGTACACACACATTATATCATACAGTATATATATATATATATAAATATACATATACACACACGCTTTATTGACTAGTGCTTTGCCTCCTTGCTAAGTGACTCTCACAGGCTGTAAATCCAGGCAGAGGGAGTTGGGGTGTAAAAAACGGGGCCAGCATTTATGAGTCTTGATGGTATCGGTGGTGCTGCACACCACACTGGTGGGGGGAGGGAGGGAGGTGACTGTCAAGCACACCTAAATTTAAACCATTCCCTGAGGCCATCCCTAACAAAGCACCAGGAAAAGACCCTGTGCTGTACGAGTAGGCCAACCCAGAGTTGCAACAACAGGAAACACATGTGGATTGGCTGATACAGAGACCTGGGCAGACAGCCTAGAACGGAACCGGGTTCCAGGGCCCGCTCGCAGGTCAGGCCTCTACCAAGGACCCACTGGCCTACTGACACTTCCTCATCCGCCTACGGGGTCAGGGGTCAGGAAACAAGGGATGGCCTATCAAAAAAAGGGCCAGCTCATCTTCAGAAAGAGTCACAGGTCGAAGCTCGGAGGGACAGTGTGGGTGTGTGAATACCTGTGTGTGTGTGTCCCAGTGGACAGCGCGTTATCCAACTGTCTTCATTCATTTCCATTTGCATGCTTATGTAACAGACACCCTCCCCCCCTCCCCTTTTTGTACACTTCAGCCACAACAGCCTACGTACAATTCTGTTCTTGTCTTCCACCGTTTGAGAAAACCACTTGAGGAACGCTTTTCAACCAGCTGAGCAAAGCACGGCTCCAAGCGCTGAACCAAAACAAACAGCAAACGAGAGAGAGATGAATCTGTGACCCAGCAATTATTCATGGACCTCTGCCTGCTCAGCGCCTGATGCTAACACACACACATCACCTGCACTTTGTGTGCAGTCTCCCTCTGAGAGGATGAAGACCGGCTCTGGGATGAAAATGGGCCGTCAAGTGAGTTGTTTATTAAATCCAGTCACTCTGTGAGCCCCTGGGAGGTACTGACAGGTCCACTGATGGCTTGGGTCTTCTCCCTGCTCTCTCTCTCTTCCCCCTGCATATGCTCCCCCCTCACTGCCATCATCCTCATCTCGCTCTCAGCACTCCATCATGACCCCAGACACGGAGAGACACAGAGTTTAGTCTGATTCTCCTCTGAGTTTAGGGAAAGATAATCTCCGTCCTATTCCAAGGCCTCTCAGTGTTCTGCCAAAGACAATATTTTGCAGAGTACAGTAGATGGAACAAGCCAAAGGTCTTTAGGGGTATGCCATTGCTTCCTGGCCCAGACAGGTGTGTTGGTGTGTGTGCGTGTGTGTGTGTGTGGATGAGTGTGTGACTCATATCTAAATCATTTCCAGTGTTTTCCACAGTGGAGTTGACAGAATGATGTGGTTGACTTGTGTGTATATAACCCCGCAATTTTTTAGCAGGCCAAAACACGCAACAGAACATCACCAACTTGACTTTAAATGGGTTATAAGACCCCTCAGATCGGGGCTGGATGGTATTTTGTATCGCGTCCAAGAAAAACACAGTGAGGTGCAGAGAGAGAGGGTGAGGGTGTGTCAGTCATATAAGGTATGCTGATGCCAGGACTTACTGATAGAGTTGACTGAAGTGCACTAAACACACACACAGTCAGACACTACTCCACATATATAGAGCAAAGCCCATCTGCAAATCCCAAATCCAGTGTTCAGCTATTAGACCTTTAGTATTTCACCCATCTCCCATTCTTTAACCTAAGTCATCCTCATCCTCTCTACTCCCAGGACTGTCTCTCTCCTCCCAGAGCTGTCTCTCTCTTCCCAGAGCTGTCTCTCTCCTCTCAGGTCTCTCTCCCCCCAGGGCCTTCTCTCTCCTCTCAGGGCTGTCTCTCTCCTCCCAGGACTGTCTTTCTTCTCCAAGAGCTGTCTCTCTCCTCTCAGGGCTGTCTCTCTCCCCACAGAGCTGTCTCTCTCCTCCCAGGACTGTCTTTCTCCTCCCAGGACTGTCTTTCTCCTCCAAGAGCTGTCTCTCTCCCCCCAGGACTGTCTCTCTCCCCCCAGGACTGTCTCTCTCCTCCTCCCAGGACTGTCTCTCTCCTTTCAGGACTGTCTTTCTCCTCCCAGAGCTGTCTCTCTCCTCTCAGGTCTGTCTCTCTCCCCCCAGAGCTCTCTCCCCCCAGGGCTGTCTCTCCTCCCAGAGCTGTCTCTCTCCTCCCAGGACTGTCTCTCTCCCCCCAGGACTGTCTCTCTCTCTCCCCCAGAGCTGTCTCTCTCCCCCCAGGGCTGTGTCTCTCCAACATCCCCTCTGGCTCCTGTCTGTTTGGGGCAGATTGGCGATCTCATTGACTGTGCTATTCCAAGAATCGTGAAAACAAACACAAAACTTGGAATTGGACGTTCATCCAAGAGCAACTAGTCTATGAAGCAACCCCACACTTATATAACCGAGCACCATTACAGTGGAGTTCACATCAGAGTTTATTTGACTTGATTTCCCCAAATAGGGTCTGATTGGGTTGCATAAGGCCCTGAGGCATGGGTGGCGGCTGGCGGGGAGGAAGGCAGGGCGTGGGGTGTTATGGGGGAGAGGAGCGAGAGGCATGCCTTTTTGTGTGGAGGGGTCAGTGTCGGTGAGGGAGGAGGGTGGGGGTGTAGAGGGGTCAGTGTCAGTGGGGGAGGAGGGTGGTGAAGGCCAGTGGGGGAGGAGGGGGAGGGTGGGGGAAGGAGGGGGAGGGGAGGGAGGAGGGTGGAAGTGTAGAGGGTTTACGTGTTGGTGAGGTAGGAGCGTGAGGGAGGAGGGTGGGGAGCGAGGGGGAGTAAGGAGGGGGATCGAGGAGGGTGAGGGACCAAGGGGGAGGAGGGCGGGGGACGAGGGGGAGGGAGGAGGGTGGGGGTGGGAGGCTGTTCTGAGAGGGTTTGGTGGACTGGGAATAACCTTTTCCATTAGCATTGAAGTCTGAATAATAAAATAAAATAACTTTCTTGGACATTAGACTCTGGAATATCATAAAACGCTGGACACTAATGTGCAAGTCTTTTTACTAGTTTGACCTGATGCCATTTTGAAAACTGCACAACATCTGTAAATGTCTTACTCTGGTAAACTGTTAAAAGTATCAACTCCTAATGCACTGGTGGAAGTTTACAGAGCAATGTACTGAACGAGCAGAGAGAATAGAGGAAACTGGAGAGCGTGTGAAGACACTTTCACGGATTGTATTATGAAATAATTTAGCAGATATTTGGCCAAAGAGCCAGTTGCTCACAATGTCCAAGATAAACCTTCAAATGCAGCTGACAGAAATAAAAGCAGTAGGATTGCTCATGATTTATACTGAATGGAACTGAATGGGGAAAGATTCAGACAGGAGAAACAACAAATAACAGTTCATATACAGGCTGGGAGGAAGGTTAGCACAAAAATGTCTACGTGCGTCAAGAGTTTGGCCAGTTGTGTGTGTGTGTGTGTGTGTGTGTGTGTGTGCATGTGCGCATAACCTCATGACCCTAAGACATCTTCTCTGCACAAATTCCCAGATGGCCTATCCGGGCTCTAACACATATAGACAGGTGTGTATGTATGTATGTATATGTGTGTGAAAACCTTAATCCTGAATGTGTGGGCGGTGATGAGAGATGTCTGACACCAGAGGGTTCTATGTAGAGTTTCCCAGAGTCCAGCCTTGCTCCCACTCAGCCAGTCTAGCCTGTCCCCTTTGTAGGCTAGCCCTCCATCTGTCTGTCGGTCTGTCTGGCCATCCGGATGCCTGAGGGATTACCATGGGGATATACCTTCTGGGTTCCACAGCAACAGCAGGAATGACATCAGAAAATAAGCTATGATGGTTTGACAGCTTGAAAGCTTCCTAATTGCTTTACCAAGAGCATAGCCTACTGACGTGTGGGACATTCGTTTTCAAGGGATTTCTCTGTCTGTCGCTCACTTTCATTTCGCTCTAAATACTTTTGTCTACCTTTCAATATTAACCAGTGATTTCATACCACCAGCCCTCTCTGTTTTTCTCTCTCTCCATCTTTCTCTCACTCCCTTTCCCCACTTTATCTCTCTCCCTCCCTCCCCCTCCCTCTCCCTCCCTCTCTCCCTAGGTGGACAGCAGAGATATGGTTTGAGGCCCTAATCCGAGCAGCTCAGTGGGCAGTGATGGGAAGTGACGGGGAGTGAGAGGTATGTGTACATTAGTGCCCCCTTCCTTAAGCCATCGTGATTGGGTGGGATGAGAGGTTTTGCGGGGGTGTCTGACAGGACGAGTGCGGAGCTGAAACACTGGGAAATAATGCCCCCCCCTCCTCCCCCCCCCTCACCCCCTGCCGGACCCCGTTACATACCCCGCCCCCCTTCCCTCGCGCACATCTGTAGCAGCTCACAGTTTCCAGCTTGATGAAGCACAACACATGTTAGGGATCAACACAAACACACACACACAAGCACGCACGCTCACAACTCAATTCAAACAAATGCAGACAAGCCCACATTGAATCAACATTTCTGGGAGAATGAGTCTGTGTGTGTGTGTGTGTGCGTGTGTGTGTGTGTGTGCGTGCGTGCGCCCAGTCGAAGGAGGGGAGTGATGTTCTTGGCAGACTCATAATCAGGAATCAGACGTCTCTTGTTGCCAAGGACAAGTTTAACTCTATTTTGCTTCTTCTTGGCAGCAGCCAGAAGAATAAATCAGGGCAGCTTTAGAAGGTCAGGCCTTGATGCAGCTCAACTGCAGTGGTCTAGTGAACCCCCTCCTCTACTCTGGCACATCCAGTATCTGTACTATCACAGATCAAAGACTGCCTTCCTCCTCTCCAGGTCAACTGGTCATTTGGCTATAAATCAACTAGATGAAGTTAAGAACGCCCTATGTTTCATCTAAACTGACATTAGCACTATATATTGTCATTTGTGGCATTTTTATTGTGGTCACCTATTGCTCCCATCATATCACTGACCCATCTCTGATCTTGTAGTGACTTATTTGACCCATATAACCTCCCCAAGACCCTGCCCCCGCCCCACTGCCCTCCAGCAAGCTGCAAGCCTGTGCTGGAGTGGGGAAGTCTGGCCTGAGAGCTTCCAGGGGGAAGGCTGAGGGTCTGGAGGAAGCTGCTCCCAGGCCCTGGTGGTGGGGGTGTCTGGGTGCTGGTTGTATTACTCAGTGACTGGGGGATCATTAGGGGGGGGGATTAGCATGGAGGATCATCCAGGCTTACACTGCAGGGCAGCTGTGGAGTAAGGGTGGAGTGGGGGAGGGGGGCCCTGGGAACCCAAGGCTGGAACACACATGTACACACACACATATCATGTACACACACAGTCCTGTATGTACATACATGCTCCTTGCTAGCTTCCGTCTTCGCTTCCCTCTTAAAGCCAGTGTTATGTCTGTACGGACAGTGAGAGTGTGTGTGTGTGTGTTTGTGAGTGAGTGTATGTGTGAGAGTGTGTGATTGTGTGTGTGTGTGTGTGTGTGTGGGTGGGTGGGTGCGAGGGCCGGGCTGTGCGGTGGTCTGGCAGGGGTGTACAGTGTCACCGCTGGCTGGTGTGTAAAACACGGCTCCTAAGCCCTGTCTCTGAGGACAGCCCAGCAACTGCTGCTGTGTCTGTCTCAGCTGTGGGAACGGCGGTGTACCCACTGAGGAACGTGAGAAAGTGTTGCAGAGCCAGAGAGGATCAGCGGGGTGGGTTAACACTCCAGACCAGAGCAGGACTGAGCTGCGTTCAGTAGGCCCCGATGTTGTGAAACGTCAACAGTCCAGTTTTCCTTGATATAATCAAACGTTTGTGTTTCCTGTATGGCTGCACAAGGACTTTCAAAGAGGGCAGCCATGACCCATTTGCATCCTTCAGATCAGCTCTGTACATGAACGCACCTTGGCTTCACGACAATGCTGACCATGAAGTGGTTACACTGAACAAGCGAGGAACGGGGAGAGGAGAGAGAGAGGGAAATGCAAACATACAAGAGAGATGGAAGACGAACTTCAACAAGAGGAAAGAAATGAAAGATGAGCACAGGTTTGAAGTCACTCACCAGGCAACACAGCAACAGTGACGTTCATAGTGGCTTTCAGAGTGCTGTTGCTAGGCGACGGCAACAAACAGTGTTTCTCGAAAAACAATAATTGTGAATTGATGCAATTCAACAAAGGGAAAGATGAAGCCTTGAATGCTTAAGCTGTGAGTCATCGGGGTAGTCATTCAGCAGAAACTCCAATAAATAAACCCTCCCATGTCCAGATAAACCCCACACTCGCTAGGTCCTTTACACGCTCGGTCACATACTCTGTTACACCCTGTGTTACACTCTGTTACACACTCGTAGCTGTAGGGGGATATTGGGGAAACATCCAGTACACCAGATTGATAACTGCTGAAAAGTAGGGTGAGTGTACGACAGGGACAATGAATGAAAAAGTGTGTTTATTTATCTACCATGACTAAGAGGAAAATGGGAGATTAGAGCCAAACAAAATGAACAATGAAAACATTTCCAGAACGTGATCTAAGACCGATAATTACATCCGACTAAGCCAATGAAAAATACAGCAGTTGGCACGTCCTCCAACGAACTAGTGTGCCATCAAAGTTACCTCTGTGTAGCATGTGCACGTGTGCTCACACACACACCTTTTGTAGAAGTGAACCATAGATGAACTGTTACAAAAATAATAATCAACGAATTGTCAGTCTGTCAGTTTGATGGATGTCAACAGCACAGTCACCGAGAGTGATGGAACAGCAGTGTTTAAATTTGGCTGATTGAACGAGGGAGATTAGAAGCCAATGATGAGCAACGTGGAGTGACTAATAGCAACGGGTGACTGGGATGAGGGCCTAAAATGAGGAAAGTGTAGTTAGTACACGCTGGGATGTAACCGCAAGTTGACCGCTGATAGACCACGTTTTGCACTGTTGGTTGATTTCAGAGGGGTGAGAGGTCTCCTCTTTCAAACGTCAATCCCTAACCTCCTCCTCCATTCCTCTCCCTCTTCCTCCCTCCAGTATCCTCTGTGGCCACATTCACCTGGGGCCAAGAGACAGGGTCTCCCTGGAGTCGTGGCAGGGGCTCTGTGTTATGGGAAGGGGTGGAACTGCCATTAGGGCGCAGGACACAGGCCTTCAGAGACCTCCATCCATGCCTAACCGTGGAGTGAAAGCCTCCGATCGTGCTCTGGTCATGGATGTGCTTCCGCTGGAGGCTCTGTGGCCAATCCATGGAGCACATGTGGAAGATGAAGCGGCTCGCAGCCATATGAGTCATAAAGCTCCTTGAGGAGCCTGTCTCTCAGCATTTGGGTCCTATTTGAGATGGACGAGGGAATGGCTACGAACCCACCAGCTGGTTCTCATTTCTCTTCTACGGTCCAAACCCCCAACCCTGAATATCCACAGCACTCCCCAACCCCCCCCTGAAGGCCCCCCCCCCCCCCGCCCCCCCCCCCCCCCCCCCCCACCCCCACCCCCCACTCCCTTCCACCCCAACCCCCACTCCAGCCTCTACTACCAAATCTAGCATTCATCATCAGCTCCGAGTTTTTCCCTACTACATCCAAAACACCACTCCTCCCTCCCTGCCCTCCCCCTGCTCCCCTTCTCCCCACACACACACATCCTTCCCTTTTCCGTGACCTGGCAGAGACCATACCTGAGCCTGGCAGAGGAGAGAGAAGAGGGATGCGGGGTCGGTGGAAGAGGAAGTGGAGCGAAAACAACATCTGATTGGTCAATCAGAATCGGTGTCTGGTGGCGATGGCTGAAGCCCTGCAACACACCACCACTCCTATTAATCCACACATCATGTCAGCGCCTTCGCCTTCTCCACACAATCGCTCAGCGGTAGGGGCTGTAGGTGTGTTGTCATACAAGAAGAATGACAGTAAGTATGGGTGTGTCCACCCCATTAATCCCCCACCCCAGTCTGAGCGTGTACGAGGTGAGCAGGAATGAGTCGGACCTGCTGTGAACTAACATCCATCTACCTCCTCTCATATAACACTCTTAACCTTAGTAAAAAGCACAAGTTAACCATAATAGTTATAATAGCCTGAGAAAACGAACCAAAACAAAGCCACCCCCACCCCCACTCCCTCCACCCCAACCCCCACTCCAGCCTCTACTACCAAATCTAGCATTCATCATCAGCTCCGAGTTTTACCACTACCTACATCCAAACACCACCTCCCTCCCTCCCTGCCCTCCCCCCTGCTCCCCCCTTCTCCCCACACACACACATCCTTCCCTTTTCCGTGACCTGGCAGAGACCATACCTGATCCATGGATCAGAGAGAGAGAGAGAGGGATGGGCGGGGGTCTGGGTGGGAGAGGAAGGGTGGGGGAGCGAAGAACACATCTGATTGGTCAATCCGAGGGAATCGGTGGTCTGGGGTGGGTGGATTGGCTGAAGCCCTGCATACACACCACCACTCCTATTTTCAATCCACAAGTATGTAGGGCCTTCTGCCTTCTCCATACAATGTGCACAGTGTGGTGTGTGTGTGTGGTACAAGAAGATGGACAGTAAGGTATGTGTATTCATAACCCCATTAGACTTCTTCCCACAGTCCTGAGGGTGTACTGAGGGTGGAGGAGGGCAGATGGAGGTCGGGGGAGCGCGGCTGTGAACTGAACATCCATCTACCTCCTGCTCAGTATTAACACTCGTTAAGGCCTTTAGGTAAAGGTCACAAGGTTAACACATAATTAGTTGAAAGAGCCTGAGAAACGAACCAAAAACAAAGCTCATGTCCATTTACCCATGCAGGCAAGGCAATTCATCTTTTGACGAATGCCGGCTCACATTTAAACATTTACACCCAGAAACACACATGCACCCACATGTCTTTGTCCAGCCTATCTATCCAGGGAAATAGGTAAACAAACATTCTTTGGCTTAGTTGAAAGAGAGGAGGGAGTATTTCTAGAGAGAGGGGGATGGACGGGAGGTGAGATAAGATCTGACCTGAGTCATATGGGTGAGATGGATGGAGTCCATGTATAGCAGGGTGTGGGGCCCCGCCCCGCCCCGGCCCCCGGCCCAGGAGCCTGCAGTACCAGGCCCAGCCATCGACCCCTGTGCCTGTCAATAAATATAAGAGCAACCTTTCCAGTAAAAGGCTCAGGGCCTCACTGTCCAAGAATGTATCAACGAGAAATAGCCAAAGGCGGCTAATTTAAGAGTTAGCTGTCCTAGGTGAGCTGGAGCTGGATAGTTTTATGTGTCATGGTTAAGTGTGTGTATGTATGGGTGTGTGTGTGTGTGTGTGTGTGTGTGTGAGTGTGAGTGTGTGTGTGTGTGTGTGTGTGAGTGTGTGTGTGTGTGTGGGTGTGTGTGTGTGCGTGTATGTTGGGGAGAGGATAGGGTTTTGTGTGTGTTCGCTCACAAGTGTAAGTCTTCTGTCAGCCTTGTTAAAAGGGTCAATAGGCCACAGAGAAACACAAGCTTACATCATATACAATAAAAACGAGGAATGCTCTCATTTGTGTTCCAGTGATGAGCAAATAGATGTAATCTCATTTTCTCTCTCTCTCTCTCTCTCTCTCTCTCTCTCTCTCTCTCTGTCTCTCTCTCACTCACTCTTTATGTCTCTTTCTCCACTCTCCCCCTTTCGCTCTCTTCCCTCTCTCTATTTCTGGTTTCTCCCCCCTCTCTCCCTCTCTCTCTCTGGGGCTTCAAAGAGGGATTTTACTAGGATCAGCCTGTCCTGCTCCAACCAATCAGATCTATCCCAGAGTCTTTTGTGCTCACAAGAGGTATGTTTTTTAAATGATTTGTACTCAGTGGACCACAACGCACGCAAGCACACACACACACACACACACACATTCATGCATGGACTTGCATATTACGCATCCACGCTAATATCATAAACTCCTCAGGCCAACCACACGCTCCGTGTATCTCTTTATATCCCTCTCTCTCTCTCACACACATACACAAACACACTAATACATACATATGCTCACACGCTCGCTAAGTTTCTCAGTTGCTTGTTATTTTCCTATGGCATTCTCCCCTCTCTCTTTTCACGCTCTGATGAATTTGCTTGGTGATTGTTGTCTGTGATAGCTCCCTAGCGTGATGCTCTGATGCTTAACAGATGTGCGAGCTTGTGAGTCTATTAATCTCTGCGTGTGTTTGTCTGTGTGTGTGTGTGTGTTACTGTGAGTGAAAAATGCAATGAGTATGCGAGCGAATATAGTTGTATTCTAGGGCCTGTGTGTTTACCCAGTGTATTTTACGAGTGGGCCGATGAGATGAGGTGTCACACTCACGCAATCCCAGGAGGAACACGAAGGAGTGTGTATCATCTGCTGAACTCCCCCCTCCCCTCTCCTCCCTCCCTCCCTCCCCTCCCCTCCCCCCCTTCATGAGGGGGCATTAAGTCACCAACTGGGAAGTTACCTGAAAGACCAGCCAACCTCCCCCCAACTGTGTCTCCAACAGGACACAACAAGCCTGCATTCACCAGCCAATCCAGTGGATGTGAAATCCTGTATAATCCTCTAAAAGTCCAGTGTAACTCCTTTCTAAACACTGCAGAAGTTGACTTCATGCACTGGCTGTCCAGCTTGGATTTTCCAACTGCTTGAGACAAAGGATAAGAACACCCACCTGTCGGTAATCTAGTAGGCACAGGCAGGCTGAAGGACGCACACACACACACGCACACCCTCACGCGCACACACACGTGCACGACACACACACACACACACACATACTAAAAGAACCCATTTTTGGATCAATGTGTTAGTATCGGTATATGTGTCTTCTTAGTCTGTCTGTCTGTCTGTCTGTTTGTCTATCTATCTATCTATCTATCTATCTATCTATCTATCTATCTATCTGTCTGTCTGCCTGTCTGTCTCTCCTGGTTTCCTGGTTGGTTGTGTTCCAGCTTGTCTCTCTGTGTCACTCTCACACCTTTGCTGATGAGAAGCCTGCACTGATTATACAAGTATGGGCTTGATGGCACACACACACACGTACACAGACACACACACATATCCTGGTTATGTGCTGAACACACACCATGCAAAAAAAATCCCACATAGAATACACACATATCACAGTTACAAGCAAACACCCTCCTTACCTCTCTTTCACCCAACGCGAAACACACACAAACTTCTAGGAAAGCTTAAAGATATATGCTCTCCGTAAACTGTATTGCATTTCAAACGGCCTGTGCTCATAAACGATATTGCTTTCAAGACCCCAGGTTGACAGTCTCAATGAGAGTTGTAATGTGGGATATAACTTGCCATTTCAAAGAGGACTGAACCACCTGACTCCAGCGAGAGGCCTCTGGGTGGCTATGAGAGCTGGGCAGGAAGTGTCATCGGCATGACCCTCTCTATTGGAACAGGCGTGGAGAATATCTGACGCATGTTGGCTCCCCAACAGAGAGTGAGGATGAGAAACAGACAAAGCCAAACCGGATGTGTGTCGAGGGGACAGACAGAGAGACTGAAAGATGAACAGTGAAAACTGAGAAAGAAGAGAAAAACAGGTCTGGAGAGAAGGGTGGAGGGGGGGGGGGACTATCTAGTTCCCTGTGCTGTCAGCCATTTTGGATCTACTGGATACTTGGAGCAGAACCTTTGCCTGTTGTTTCCATTGGCTTCCAGTGGGTGGATGTGCTACCAGGGGACCCATCGTGTCACAGTATCACCGGACTGCCTTCCTCTTATAGGTCCTGTCCAACAGGATGGATGGAGTGTGAACCTGAGTACTGCACAGGACCTGAGAGAGACCGGGAGAAGCATCTGGCCAGCTCAGAACAAATTCAGGAGCGGAACAAAGGGAGGTAGAGAGAAGAGGAACCAGAGAGATAGATAAATAGATGGAAAGGGGTAGGAGGTCGAAATCGAGTGAAAGAGAGGAAAAGAGAGATAGAGACGGAAAGCACTTGAGAGCGGTAGTGAGAAAGAGAGAGAGAGAAAGAGAGAGAAAGCCAGAAAAAGAGGGAAATAGACAGGAGAGAGAGAGAGACATTGAGAAAGTCAGAGAGAAGTAACAAGAGAGAAAGAGACAGAGAGCAACAGAGAAAGAAGGGGAAATAGAGAGAGAGCGAGACAGAGAGACATAGAGAGAAAGCCAAAGAGGGAACTGGAGAGAAGGAGAGAGAGCGTTGTGCTGGAGTGTGTTGTGTGTGTCTCTGGCTCCCCCCGTGGGGCAGCAACAGTGGAGTCTCACTCAGGCATACTTGTCACGGTCCTTATCTGCTTGTCATTACACCAAATGGAAACCAGATGCCTGAAGACATCGTAACACACACACACCTACACAAGCACATACACACAGACAAATACACAAACAAGTACACACTTACCCAAACACAGACACACACCCACGTATACACACACACACATGAATCCACACGCATCCACCCACCCACACACACACACACACACACACACACACACACACACACACACACACACACACACACACACACACAGGGGCACAATCTGCAGCATCCACAGAAACAGGCATAATTACATAACACCATATTTGCCCTCTGTGGAACAGTAGGGTTAACGCCAATGTTTCCGAAGTCAGGGGGCCAGGACTCCAGAACGTCAACCCCTGAGCACACACATGCGTGGATGCACTCACACACACGACGCGTGTGCAGTTACCCACACACAATGACATGCTCTCACACACACATTGAGATGGGGTGATGTCGAGATGGGGAAATGGAACAACAATTAGTTTGACGCTTTTGGAGATCCACGCCTTAACAGCTGAGGATATGGAATCTTGGGCCAAGAATAGACAGAGGAGGAGAGGCAGACCAAGGAGACGGAAAGAGATGAGCAGGGGAGAAGAGAGGAGAAGAGAACAGGAAAAAACAAGAGGAAGGAGAGAGAACTGCACTGTCAGTGAGAAATGTCACTGGTCATCCAGAGAGAGGGAAGGGTAGACAGAAAAATAAAGCGAGGGGGGGGGGAGAGAAGAATAGTCCTTGGCAACAGACACAGAAGTCAAAAGGGAGGTCACTACCAGTGGGATTGTCTGATTGGATGCCCCAAAGGACCTCCTTGTGTTGATTGGACGCAGCGGTCTCTTGGCGGGAGGGCCGACAAAGACACCCGTTTCCGTGGCAACGGCCATTGTTATGAGTACAGTTTGTCCTGTGATGTCATCGTGCCTCTCATGGCCGGGCCGCAAGCCACGCCAGCGGTTAGCTCCGAGGGCTGCTCACTCCGCACGCACGCACAGAGTATCCACACACAGTACACACACAGTATACACACACAGTATACAAACACAGTATACACACACAGTATACACACAAAGTATACACACAGTACACACACAGTATACACACAGAGTATACACACAGTACACACACAGTATACACACACAGTATACACACAGAGTATACACACAGAGTATACACACAGTATACACACACAGTATACACACACAGTATCCACACACAGTATACACACACAGTATCCACACACAGTATACACACAGAGTATACACACAGTACACACACAGTATACACAGAGTATACACACACAGTACACACACAAAGTATCCACACAGGGTATCCACACACAGTATACACACACAGTACACACATACAGTATACACACAGAGTATACACACAGAGTATCCACACACAGTATACAGACAGAGTATACACACACAGTACACACACAGTATACACACAGAGTATACACACATAGTATCCACACACAGTACACACACACACACAGAGTATACACACAGAGTATACACACAGAGTATACACACACAGTACACACACAGTACACACACAGTATACAAACAGAGTATACACACACAGAGTATATACACAATACACACATAGTATACACACAGTATACACACATAGTATACACACACAGTATACACACAGAGTACATACACAATACACACACAGTATACACACAGTATACACACACAGTCTACACACAGTACACACAGTATACACACAGTATACACACAATATACACACAGTACACACAGAGTACACACACACACAGAGTATACACACAGAGATGATACACACGCAGTACACATACAGTATACACACACAGAGTATGCACACACAGTTCACACACAGTATACACAAAGTACACTCACAGTACACAGTATACAGGGAATATACACACAGAATATACACACACAAGCGATATATACACGGACTCCATTCTGTTATTTGCACTTGGGATACTTAAAGAAATTACGTCAACTCTGAACGTTGTCCACTTCAGAACTGCACCTAAGTGCCAGAGATCAGCTTCTAATGAGGGAAGCCATTTATGGCCTAGCAGAGGGCACAGAGTTACATTGCATGTCCATGTGGAGACATGCCGTCGGAGCAGGAGTAACTAAGACGCTCTCTCCAGATCTCTCTCTGGGCTCAGCTAGCGCTGACTGATCCTCCTCCCTCTGGGCTCAGCTAGCGCTGACTGATCCTGTCATCGTTGGCAAAGTGTGTCTCCACATGCACAGTTGCAAGTCTCCGCCCCTGACTCCTGGTCCCATAGCCTGAGGTGGAACACTACCTGTCGGAGCCTTGCTCCCAACCTGCTACCCTCAGGTACATTCAGGTGGGTGGTAGGGAAAAGAATTGGGGTTGCCAAATCTGGTACATCCCTTAAGCTCTGCTCAAGGCAACAACACGAGCAAGACCTGACATGATCTGACAAGGAGTCGTTAAAACCTCAACCTAATTACATCAGGTTTGATAAGACTTCTCCTGAAAACAGTTAACACAGATCTCGCAGACCGTCTGGTAAAAGACACCAAAGTGCAACTGAGATGATTCTTAGTGTCTCGTGTGGTGCTCTTCTCTGCGTCTGTGTATTCTTCTGCCACATTTTCTCCTACCATGTCTGCTGGCTACAGCGAGGTAGACCACTGCAGTGTAGTCTTGGGTATGTACCCAGGTCTGTCTGTGTGTTGGTGAACTCTGTGGGGAGCCCAGACCATAATACTGTGTTACCCAGTGAACCCTTGTCCTTTCAGCAGCCATGATTGACAGCCCCTCCAAGGGCTACTGTTTTCTGGGTGACTGGCTACGTCTGAGGGGAGACAGCAAGTAACTCATGCCTCTACCCCGGACTGACTGTGAATGAGTGTGTATGAGTGTGTCCGTGTGTGTGTGCCTGTGTGTGTGTGTGTGTGTGTGCCTGTGTGTGTGTGTGTGCCTGTGTGTGTGTGTGTGTGTGTGCATGTGTCAGCAGGGTACCTCAGGCTCCCTGCACCCCACAGGAGGGCTCCCTCCCTCCTGAACCATCAATCTGCAGGTAGACAGGGGGAATTCTCACGTCATAACTCTCAGGTTCAACACCCCTGCTCCTCCTCCTCCTCCTCAAATGAAGGGGCTCAGCCAGCAGGAGCAGGGGGATCTGGTGCCACATGTTGACCTTCTGAAGAGGCCTGGGATTGGATGACGCTGAGGTTGAAGCCCACAGCTACAAGATGGGCTGCTTTTCATCGTCATTTTACTCCAGGAATATGTTAACTGCACATGTTAGGCAGCTATAGAAGTGAATGGAGTGTACGTGTGTGCGTGTGTGTGTGTGGGTGTGTGTGTGTGTGTGTGTGCGTGTGCGTGTGTGTGTGTTGCTGCCTCACATCAGGTGCACTCCCCCTAACTGACACAGCTGTGTGTCTAACTGCCAGTACAAAGAGAGACATGACAAGACGTGTCGCTCGCTCACTTAGGCGGGCCTCACCAATAATAACACACCTCAAGACAATCAGCATAAATCATTGCAGTCTCAACGTCTCAGGAAATTCTTGGTCAAATCGAAGGATAACAACGTTTTGAAAGTTCATGTTTCGGGTTGTTTCAAATTGGCAGCCATACTGTGAATATTGAAATGAATAACGGTTGAATAAAACCAAAGGAACCCAGCTCATTAAACAAAACAACTCAGAAGTGGATTGAAAGCGGACGCTGTAGCTTTGTATTTAACGCCAGCCATTTTGAAAAGTTGAACAGCAACACAGATAAGTCCAAAGCAGCTTTGGAATCCAGCTTCCATCTGCTTCTCGTTGATATTATCACCTCATTATTTCCTCAAACAAGAGAAACACCCTAAACCACAGTGACGTATGTCAACAAAGGACAGGGTTCATTTCAACACACACACACACACACCAAAACACACTGCGAACACACACACCTCAGGAGCCTGAATGGCCCACGAACGGTAATGGGCCCTGAAAACGCTCCGCATCTGCGAGGAAACAGAAAAAAGAGCCAGACGTCCAAGGTTACTTCAAAATCACGTGTGCATTGTGACCAAAGCCCATGTTCGCTGTTTTTGTTATGATATCGAGTGGCGAACAGAACGGTGAAATATTTGGCTTTGGAGCGGAAAACAGGCATAGCGGTGCGAGGGCCCAGGTGATACAGCTTCCTCTCTCATTCCTTGTCTGACCTTTCGGGCCGCTGGGACTCTTTTATGCTATTGTTGATAGCGACACACTTGGAAACACAATGCTTCGAGCACAGGCAACACCCAAACTTCCCCCTGCTCCAGTAACGCACTGCAGGCCTCATGCCGGCACGCAAGGAGCTCCTGTACGTATAGAAAGGAAGCCAGAAATGGGCCCCTGGGAATGCGTCCCTGTTGACCTATTGAACCCATCCATAGGTTGGGTCCAGCGTATCAATTAGTCGTCATAGTACACCTGAAGAGCTGTAGGCTAGGGAGAGCTAGGAAGGGCGGGGTACCGAATCAATGAGGGCGTGGCATAGAAAGCTGCCTGAGCCACTGTGTGTGTGCCCTAGGCTTCCTGGCCAGTCAGACAGCTAGCCAGTCAGCCAGCTAGTCAGCCGACCAGCCAGCCTGCACAGCTTTACAGCTGCAATTATCTCTTTTCCCCCGGGGGGCTCTGGAGAAGGTACCAATTACAACCGTCAACACCCACCTCTCCCAATTATCACACGCATGCGCACAAGCAACACACGCACACCCTGAAACCCCCCCCCCCCCCCTTCCGCAGCCGACTCCATCCCCCCTCTCATCCATCTCCACCTCCTCAGCAGTATCTCCCCATCTCCCCCCCGAGATCAGGTTACAGGCCCATCTGATAGCTGTAAGCACTGTGGTCAGAACCAAGGCCAAGACTGCACTGGAGGGGGGCTATGACATCAGCTCTCCCAGCCAGCATCTCGCCTACAGACCAATCAATTGCCCGCGTTTGCCGTCCATCGTGCACATAAAGCCTGCTGGGGTTCGGAACCCAAACTGGATTACAGGTTGTTTTGTTTTCCCTTTTGTCCTAAATTGAATTTGTTTGCATACATATGGCCTGTATACAGTCAGCATCCATTATGTCATGTGTGCTCAGAGCATGACATATTACGTGCTGGCTGTTTATCCTCTGTGCTGATTGTGTTACAGGGCCAGTATTGATCCAAGACACATTACATGTGCTATCTCTGTGGAATCTACCGAAAACAACATGGCCGGATGTAAACATATACACGCACATGATCAGCATGGCAGAAGCCACCGTCTTATTTAAAATAACAACTTCCATAACTCCCAGGCCTCGGAGCCCCTCCAGCTAAGTATGGGTTCCAGTCCCAAAAACTAGAAGAAGACGATAAATTTCATCTGTGGTTATGTATGGCTGTCAGGCTTACATGCTGACTGGATTTGTGTTTATGTTTGTTAGCCTTTCATCTCACCATTTTGACTTGCGCGTAAAAGACTGTGATTTGACCAACCCTAATCAGAACCATTCTGCGTTCACTGACAGAGACAATGTCAGTCTAGCCCAGTTGCTCTCCAGTGTGGATGGTGTGCAGAGAGAGAGATGACAGGGTTATAGAGTTGGGGCTGGATACATCCCATAGACACAAATACACACACACACACACACGTAACCCAACGCGCACACATCTACCAGCCGCCAATGTGGGTGCGAATGGGTGGCCCATAAAGCATGAATCCTAGTGAATAAAAGTTGATGGTCTGCAGAACAGGTACATGACTCCCCCACTGAGCCAGCGTGAAGCTGAACGCTCCACAGACAGCAGGGCTGCAGAGGTACAAGCTGTACTGACACAGCCTTCCACCAGGCCAGGCATTTCCTCGCAGGCATTTCTGTGGGCAACTATGGCTCTTTGGTGGTTAGGGCAGACGCAGACGCAGTCAGAAAGAGAGCTGTTCTGGAAAGTTCAGGCCCTCATTAGTCCAGATGATTCAACTTCTTTCACAGGCTGCTGGCAAGACGCGTGAGTGTGAGTGTGTTTGAAAGAGAGAGAGAGAGAGAGAGAGAGAGAGAGAGAGAGAGAAAGAGAGAGAGAGAGAGAGAGAGAAACTGTGTTTGATTACATTAAAGCGGACGTTATTAAAAGGATGATGGTTTTCACCCCAAAGGGCACACTGACTACAAAAGGGGGGCTGCAGTGCAGGTGCTCAATCGTTGTCCCACAGGTGTGTAGACATGGCTCCAATGTCACCTGGCCAGAACACACCACCCTAATGCTATGCAATCCCTTCTAAATTGTCTTAACATGTTGTCACATGAAAAGTAAAAATGAACCCACGGAGAGAGAGAAAGAGGGGAAAAGAGGGAGGGGAGAGAGTGGTAGAAAGAGAGAGATCCGGACAGTAAAATGAAAAACACAAGGGATTTTCCTTAAGTGTGCACGTATCTAACAAACCAACTGTTCTTTGGCACACAACTATAATTACTGGTGCCTATTTCACCAAAAGCCCCTGCTGTAGTTCCAGGGTTCTGAACACCTAGGGCCAACAGGGACGCGGGCAGCCCGCTGCCCCCTCCCTTCCCAGTACCCACGCCCCGGTACCATTAAGAAGCCAGCACCAGGAGGAAACACCCACTTCCTCCACATTCCTGAAGGATTTTCCATACGGCGAATAGTAAACACACCGCCGAACAAAGACTAAGGGGAAAAAAGAAAAGTTAATGTTATTTCCTCTGCGTAGTAAATCAAACTAGGCAAGGAGGAGATGTGGGGGGTGTTTCTTTTGTGATTGGCTTGGTATTTACCAGCAGGAGCGGTGGGGGGGAACAAAGACCTGGATGAAGCCATGCCACTGCCTCACCCTGTCGCCCCGCCCCACCTGCCTGCGCACGCAAACACACACCCACACACACACACACACACACACACCCACGCACCCACACACACACCCACCCACACACCCACACACACCCACGCACCCACACACACACCCACGCACCCACACACACACACCCACACACACACACACCCACCCACACAGACACACATGCACACCCCCCTCCCCACACACACACACACACACACACACACACACACCCACTGGCAGGGCTGGCACAGTTGGGGGAGGAAGGCCACTTTATCAGCTTTCAGCATGAGAAACTCTGTGTTGTTCACTGACTCGTGTCAAAGCCCAGGCCTGAACTTGAGAAGAGATATGCTGGAGTGCAGTGTGGTGAGATGGGGATGAAAGGAAAAGAGATGAGAGGAGGGGGGGAGCAGAGAAAGAGAGAGAAGAGAAAGAAAAGAGGAGAGAGAGAAGGCACACGGGAAAAGGGAAGATAAACTGTTGATAACTGATGGCAGATAGGATGAGAACACAGACAGACATACTAGACAAACTGCTCTAACCCGATATCTCTTCTC
>BROE01000016.1:10849392-10928599 GCA_036571765.1 Plecoglossus altivelis | reverse complement strand
GAAGGGGGGGGGGGTTAATGCTGGCCGCAGCTGCGGAAATGAATATCGAATGTGGTTCTAGTCTCATAAATCAAAACCGTTCAGTGGGTTCTGACTTTCTTTCCCCCCGTTTTGGCCAAATTCACATTGGTAGTGTGCATTTCTGGGATGGGAACAGCTTAACTCTTTCCTTTGACCTGCTCTAACAGGACAGGACAGTTCAGTGGTTGGCCTCGGATGTACAGCAACAGTCCCAGCTGATCAAATGTCAGCCAGCAGGTACAATTTGTTGATTCAAGTAGCTCATTGAGAAGTCGGTCAAAAAATATTGAAGTCCGGACGCGCTCAGTCCAAAACACGATTGAACGACTTAGCCGAACAATCTCCCTGGCCAGACACTGAAGGTGGTGGTGTTGAGGGAGGGGTGCTAGGGGGGTGGGGGGCAGTTGAAGGGGCATGTGGCAGAGGAATCTCCCGCCTGAGGACACAGTGCTCCAGTCGAACCCTCGCTCTCTGGGATTAAGGGGGATCACACGCTGTCCAAACGTTCTTCTTATCAAGCGGCAGGGCCAAACCAACAGACGACCCCTGGACCAGGGCTTAGAACAATGGGCCAGGCCATGTGTTGGTTTAACAGCACTGAGGGCCCACTCTGCTGGTCAGGGGCAGAGCCAGAGCTCATAGCCAGGGAGAGGGGGCCTAAGGTGGGGTAGGAGGAGAGTCATGGCCTGGGGGGGGGGGGCAGGGGTTGGATGGGTGGATGTGGCAAGCGTGACAGTGCAGGGTGGAGCAACTTGAGACGGGTCACGTTAGGCCATGTGCATGTGTGTGTGTGTGTGTGTGTGTGTGTGTGTGTGTGTGTGTGTGTGTGCGTGTCTGGGTGAGTGGTTGTGGATGCGGGGTGGGGGGACGATGGAATGTGAGGGAGGAGAAGGGAGCAGCTATTCCATTAAAGCCAGGGTAATCTCCACCATGAGTACACACACACACTCACAGGCACACATACACACGCACGCACACACACACGTACACACACTCGCACGCACGCACTCACACACACACACACACTCACACGCACACACACACACACACAGGGCCAAGGTCAGCAGACTGGAGGTAAGCTGAGTACAGTGGGACAACTGTCGGACAGCAATGAAGCACCTAGGACAGTCCGTTTCCACCAAAAGCCAGACGCAACTCACATTTCAACCTAGACCTAGGAGACACCTGCTCTCCATCTGAATCCATGGCAATAGTCATGACTGCTAACGCCCACCAACAGCTTCATGTATGTAGCCTTACAGCACATCACTTCTCCCATGTCAATGAGTCTGACTGGAGAGAGAAACATCCTCACAAAAGTGCACTCTCACTCGCAAACACTGCGACAAAAAGAATGTTTCCATTCGTGTGCGTGTACGGACGCACACCAAGCACAACACGTTCCATATGACCCGAGCACACACACAGGCACACCATACTTGCGGACACACACACATGCATACACACACTGAGCCCAGGTTGTTGCCAACTGCAGGCCAACAGTGGCTTATTAAGAAGAGCAGATTTACAGTTGATGTTCAGCCATAATTGGTGGTTATGCCTGGGGGTGATAATGCAACAGTGTCAGCCACACATCCCTCTGGTCTGTTATTAAAGTCTCCAGGGGCAGGGTGTGTATGTGTGTGCTTGCAACATGTGTGCTTATGTGTGAACTGTATGTGCGTGTGTTGTGTTGGGAGATTTATGATGTGTGCGTGTGTCTTTACTGTCACGTGTATATGCGCATGTAAGTGTGTGCCTTCTGTTTGTGTGTGTGTGTGTGTGTGTGTGTGCCCTGTGTGTGTGTATAGTATGTGTAATGACAGAGTCTCTGTGAAGGCCCCCAGTCTACACTAGCACCAGCTCCCTGAGGCTTAGAATGGCAGCAATAACAACTCCCCCAGTACTGGAAGGAGTGATGTCAGCCTCTCCCTCCTCCCCTCCCCTCTCCTCACACTTCCACTGCCACCACCCCCTCCCCCCGTCCCCCCCTCCCCCCCAACACTGTTCAGATCAGACGCTGGCATGCTAACAGTGGGGTCTGGGGGTAGTGGGGGTGTGGAAATGGTTGGTGGGGGAAAGGACTACATACCTTAGCGGCTAGCGCTAAGGAACACAGCGCGCTTCCTCCACTTTGCTCTCTGGCTGTGAGAGCGAGCTGGGCCGGGGGGAGTGGGCCTGGCCTGCCTCAATGGGCCATTCATGTCAGGCGGCTGAGAAACATAAAACACTATTAATAAAGCAGCATGGGGCCTTGAGTGACACCTGGACCACTGTGCCAATGCACACTGTGGCCACGGCCAGCAACAGGCACTACCATAGTCGCCTCAGCCTACATGCAAGGTGTTAAGAATAATACAACACAGAGGAGGAGGGAAAAAGAAGAGAGATGAAAAGGAAAGACAGAGGCTAAGGGAAGTGTGTTGGAGGCTGAGTTGGATGTGAAAAGGAAACGAACAGGATGGCAAGGCGGCAAGGACAACAACATCAACAGCCAGGACACGCTACATGCTAATAACACGGAACACGGGCTATGGAGTGGTTCCTGTTCAACAAAGCAGCAGGTCTGTGGAGCTCAGTAGTGGAGCTCTGCCACACAGCCAATGGAATAACACCAGTATATCAAGCTCATTATATCACCCTCTAGCTGGATGCTGCTGAAGGTAGCCAATGGAAAAAGCTACTCTGTCTCGAGGTTGGCCAACCTGAGGAGGGGAAAGGTATGGGGGGAGAGAAAAGTAAGAGGGAGAGAGAGCACCGGAGAGAAATATGCTGATGAGAGAGCGACAGAGAGAGGGAGAGAGGAGAGAGAGAGAGAGAGAGAGAGAGAGAGAGAGGTGAGGAGTGAGTAATGAGTGTAAATGCTGAGAACAAGGCCGGGATGCGGTTGTGGATGGGAGGGAGAGAGGGAGGGGGGAGAAGCTGATGGGGGTGGGCAGCACCTGTAGGTCCACTTGCCTGTTAGCAGCAGCCCCCCTCGTAAGACCCTGGCCCCCTGTGTTTTCCCAGGCCAGCCTCTGAAAGGGGAGTCTGTTCTCCTCCCTGGCCTGCTGGCGTGTTGGGTTGGGCCAGGTCCTGCTTCTGCCAGGATCTCCTGGCCCATCTCTTTGAACTGGGAGGCTGTGTCAGTGGCTCTCATCCCCCAGGCCCCCAACCTCCGGCCCCCCTGCCCCTACATGCCTGTGAGGAGCGATAGGCTGGGCTGTCTGTGTCTGCCGTCCCAATAATCAATACTGATGGAGTGTTGCTCCGCATTCTGTCAGATGATAAATACTGTCTAACACATGTGCGTGAGAAGAGATACAGTAGATTGTTTCTTGGCATCATTAGGGGATTCATATAAACTTCAAATGGGACTTCTTGTATGAGATCAGGTCTATCTTGACTAGAGCCTTGTTATTCACTCACACACATATCAAATCCAGCCCTGGGAAATAGACTAAAACAGACACACAGCCAGATGCCTTACATGCACAGAGAGTAGGCCCCGCTCAGCCTCCAATGAGCCTCTGTTATTCCTGTCAGGTACCAGGCCAGGCGGGAATAGCCAGAGGATGTGGTCTCCCAAGCCCAGGCCCAGAGTCTTTGCTCCCAGACTCCTCACCCCTCAGCCTTTGATGCCCAGAGTCAGGCCCCAGACTCCTCACCCCTTACACTTTAATGCCCAGAGTCTTTGCTCCCAGACTCCTCACCCCTCACACTTTAATGCCCAGAGTCTTTGCTCCTAGACTCCTCACCCCTCACACTTTAATGCCCAGAGTCTTTGCTCCCAGATTCCTCACCCCTCAGACTTTAATGCCCAGAGTCTTTGCTCCCAGACTCCTCACCCCTCAGGCTGCCAGGTCCCAGAGTCTTTGCTCCCAGATTCCTCACCCCTCAGACTTTAATGCCCAGAGTCTTTGCTCCCAGACTCCTCACCCCTCAGCCTTTGATGCCCAGAGTCAGGCCCCAGACTCCTCACCCCTCACACTTTAATGCCCAGAGTCTTTGCTCCCAGACTCCTCACCCCTCAGACTTTAATGCCCAGAGTCTTTGCTCCCAGACTCCTCACCCCTCAGACTTTAATGCCCAGAGTCAGGCCCCAGACTCCTAGACTCCTCACCCCTCACACTTTAATGCCCAGAGTCTTTGCTCCTAGACTCCTCACCCCTCACACTTTAATGCCCAGAGTCTTTGCTCCTAGACTCCTCACCCCTCACACTTTAATGCCCAGAGTCTTTGCTCCCAGACTCCTCACCCCTCAGACTTTAATGCCCAGAGTCTTTGCTCCCAGACTCCTCACCCCTCAGACTTTAATGCCCAGAGTCAGGCCCCAGACTCCTCACCCCTCACACTTTAATGCCCAGAGTCTTTGCTCCCAGACTCCTCACCCCTCACACTTTAATGCCCAGAGTCTTTGCTCCCAGAGTCCTCACCCCTCAGACTTTAATGCCCAGAGTCAGGCCCCAGACTCCTCACCCCTTACACTATAATGCCCAGAGTCTTTGCTCCCAGACTCCTCACCCCTCAGGCTGCCAGGTCCCAGAGCCTTAGCTCCAAGACTCCTCACCCTTCAAGCAGCCAAGCCTGGATTCATCCCTACCAGACTCCTCCTTCTCAGGCCCCAACACTGCACTCCCAGTCTCCTTACTCCCAGGAACCTTGGCCCACACTATCCCTGACCAAGTTTATAAATCACACTGTATTCCAAAAGTATTGATAAATTCTCTGGCCCTGCTGCGGCACAAACCACTCATTTTCACAACTATATGGCTACACAAAGGACAACCAGGAGAGGGTTTTATGGAGAGCAAACCTTGTTTGCGGTTGTAAAAGTATGGTATTTACATACTCGCACACATACACAAATGCAGAGGCGCACACACACGGTCTTCGATATCCAAGAGGCTGTAAATGAACGTGCCATAAATCTGGTCAATCCAGAGTAATGGCAGACGTGAAAGAGAGCGAGAGAGAGAGACAGAGAGAATGAGAGAAGTGTGTAAGAGAAAGAGGGATGTGTGTGATGGTGTGTTATGAGGCCTGGCAGAGAGGAGAAGTGATGCTGGATGGAAGGATGTTTAACTAGGGTATAAGAGAAGCAGAGGTGAGTGTTAGCCAGTAGGCCTTACATGATCTGGAGCCCCTTCATCTCTCTCCCCCTCCCTTAGCCTTCCCTCCTTCTCCACCTCCCTCACCCCCTTCCTCTCTCTCCTGTCTCAGTTGCACCCTCCCTCTCACTGTCCACCTCCCTCTCTCACCCTCTCCTTCCTTCTCCACCTCCCAGAGTCTTGAGTTTACTTGGCTCCTCTATCTTAACACCGTGTTCAGTACAGTTCCTCTTGAGTGATCTGGAAGATTCCACCGCCTTCCTGCTGCTCCAGATGAGCACACCCAGAGGATCCTTCTACTTCCAGACTAAGGAGCCACAGCAGTGGGGAGTGCTCGCTAGCTCACTGCAGCTACGTGCTTCCTTGCTAATAGAATGTCCAGTCCACAAGGATCAGAGACAGCCAACAAAAAGAATGCTTGAGAACAACAAGAGTGCTTTCGGGGTTAGGGTTCAGACGTCTTTGGGCGACTCTGAAAGACATCTACTGACGTAACATTAATGAAGACGATAATGAATTTTTTACACAGTTATGATGTGTTAATAGTCAACAACACACCTGGGAATTCCAGGGAAGAAAACCAGTTGTTTTCACTAAAAACAGCCAGAGAACATCCTCATCCAGGACATAAATGCTTTTACAACTTTCCAGCAACCCACTCAACCCTCCCTGTCCTCGAATTACACCGCCAAAAAAAGAAATAAAAAAGTAACAATACCAACCTCTGACCTCAAGTCTGCTGTTCACCTGCCAAAAATGATGACATCACTTCCCTTTGGCACCCTGACAGGCACTCCATCATCACCGGCCCGCAGGGTGAGATCTGTGGAAAAAAATCACAATAATGATAATAATTATACCTTCAAACATAATGAGTACAGCCTACAGGCCACTATATAACAGCTATCCCCTGTGAGCTGTCATTGGTCGCAGCCAAGCTAGCTAGCGCTCAAAGCTAACCAAAGACACGTGGGAATAATAGATCATGATACATAGCTCTGTTCTTAGTCACGAGGAGAGGGTGAGATCTAAAGATCTTGGCAACCAGTCGTGAAAGGCCTTTCAAACCTCTAAAACACTCTATAAGACAGACTTGTGACAGGACCTTTTGACAATTAGGGAACAGCCGTTGCAGCCGTGTAGGCCTGTCCATTTATTGGGCCGTAAAGACTGGTAATGAACTTGTTTTCAGAGGATCGTACGTTCACGACATTCACTCCAAATATCATATTCGGATCTGATTATTTCAAGAACGAATAGTAAACAAAGAAATATCGCTAAACAGTTCATGACTTCACGACACCAAATCCATGACTGCACATGTTATTTTTTTTCTCATCCTGCGGCACAAACCTCTCCGAACATGATTCAGACAGTACTACAATGGGGCCTAGTTCCAGAATCTCAGTGGTGCGAGGGTTAAGCACAACCGAGTACGCTTTCAGGAACACTGATTATTTTTCCACCAACTGACAGTTTGTTCACTCCAGGGCAGATGGATGAGGAGGTGGACGAAACAGGCCCTTCCACCAGCTCTCCTCCCTTCCTCCTCTTCTCTCCCTCCCTCTTTTCTCAACCTATAGGCTCTATTTATCCTGGGGGCTCACATCACTGTCTGTCTCTCATTCAGCTCTCTAGACTTCAACATGTCTAACTATATCAGCCAGTGTACGATGGGGTACCAGTTGTAAGACTGTCATAAGAAGTAGACCACAGTAAATCAAGCCTTGTTTACTGAGGGATTAAGCTGATTTCAAGATGCATGCAACTTCTACAGGTGGCTATGTCAGCCAAAAAGTTGTGCAACAAGGCCAACCCCTGATCAAACAGCAAAAACCTAAAGTAACAAGCATTGTTCCTACATGACCGCTGAGCGTCTTCTGGTGGGAACCAGCAGACACAGAAAACAAACACTCATTCAGGATCCGTTCGCCAAGAAGTCAGTTTCGCTGCAGTCAGACGGCGCTCAGCTCAGCTTGGGGCTCATTTGACGTGAGTGTGTGTGTGAGAAGGTGTAAGAAAAGAAAACAGGCGAGGGAACAAGGCATTCCTGTAAATGTTTGGACAGACAAGTGTGTTGTGGTGACGGTGGTGTGTTTGGCCTAGGTTCATCAGGACCTGTCTATCAGACACGCTGGAATACAAAACACTCCTCTCCACAAGCACAGACAAGCTGAGGATGACAAACCCACAATGTGTGTGTGTGTGTGTGTCTGTGTGTGTGTGTCTGTGTGTTTGTGAGTGTGTCTGTGTGTATGTGTGCGTGTGTGTGTCTGTTTGTGAGTGTTTGTGTGTATGTGTGTGTGTGTGTGTGTGCATGTGTGTGTCTGTGTGTATGTGTGTGTGTGTGTGTGTGCGGGTGTGTGTGTGTGCGTGGGTGTGTGTGTGTGTGGGTGTGTGTGTGTACATATATGTGACCAAACTGGCTCTTCATTCATAAAGAACCTACATGGACAACATGCAGATCCTTTCACAACCGCAGCACCCAAACTTGTTGGACTGGGGTTAGTGTCACAAACTGCCAACAAAGAAATCCCCATGTCACTGTAGTCTGCAGGCAACACCTCCTAACCCAACTGGATGTTACCAAGAAAACCGTCAGCAATCAACACCGGCTGACTCACAACAGGTTGACACAGAAAAGCCTGGAAATGCAGATAGATAAATGCTGTTTGCCAGTGTCTTCAGAAAAGATTTAGGAAAGGCGTTCGCCAAGCGAGTTTATGGGAGAGCGTTGAGGGTGTTATTTGGGAGGTGGTTCTGCGCTCTGCAGTGCTATAGACCCAGAAACTTCCTCTCCTGCAAGCCTGGTTTCCAGTGATCTCATGCTAATTGCATCTGGCGTCCAGTGTTCCAGCGACGGGATGGGAATAGAGGGGGGTCAGATCCCTCTGCACACACCATGGTTTTTAAATCAGCTGTGTTCTTTCCCTTGTAGCAGTCAATTATATGAATATTAGTCATTTAATTTGGGGTGATGCAGAGCCTGTGGTGTGTGTGTATGTGTGTATGGTTGACGTGAACAGCTGTCTTCTCTCACTGTGGTTCGTCTCATCAGACTGGTGCTTTTTTCTCACTTACTGCTTGATCGTCAGTAGCTTATTCTCACTTAGACAACTACTAGCAGCTTACAGACATATATTGTCTATCGATGTATACATCGAGCACACGTAACATTTTCACAATCTAATAAATAATCTTGGTCTTACATTTACATGATTCCCGCTGAACCACACATGCAAAACACACAGGGACAATGTTGGCAGGGAGTTGGACATCAGTCAGATTGTGTTTATATTCAAAAAACTGTGTCAGCCAATCATATTCTTGAAGAAATTGAACCGTCATTGATTAATTTACAGAGAAATTATATCGTGGGCAAGAGTAACCTCTAGTGGTATGTAATTCTCTATAATGGAGATTTTTGAGGATAGAGATATGCTGCCTCCTGCTGATATGAAAGCAAACTACATTATAGTACTGTATACTGTACATAATAACATCATAATGGGAATTCATAATATGAATTGAATTGATTGTGGAGTCATAAATTCGACATATAATTAAAAAAACACGTAGCACTAATTCTTTAACATGAGTAAGCAAAATAAGCTATATCAACAGTAGCATTTAAAAAAAAATTGTAACAGCTACAGATGGGGGTCAATGACTGCTTAGCTTGTACTTTTTACCATAATTTGTATTCATTTCACAAATACTATTTGTGGAAGTATCAAAAGAACTGCTCCAGGTGAGGCTCGAACTCACAACCTCGGCATTGCTCTGCAATGTACTGACATATAAGTACCGCGCGCTAACCGATTGCGCCACTGGAGCTCCAGTACTACGCAAGACCAGGACGGTTTTTAAATACTGTAGTCACGAAAGAACTACGTTTCACACCATTTTTTGTTACTTTTATCAATTAATACGAATTATTTTGGCACAATGGGCTACAACACATTCCGAACCATATGTGCATTTCTTTTAAAGAGCGTCCTAGGTTGTCATTTGTACAGTTTTAGGGTAGGATTAGCTTCCTTGGTTTCTAGATACCTTCCTACCTAGCTAGCTAGCTCGCTAGCTCTAGCTATGTTACCATGGAAATATCCAGTGGCGTTGAACCGTTCTTTAAAATGTTCTTCACATTCACTGACATCTATTTGTTTGCTATGTTATGCTTGCAATTTGTTGATAACTGAGGAATCAAGATGATTGTTTGTTGTCGAATGGCTTACCATTTATTTCCTCACATTCTGTGTTTTCATGCTTTACATTGCTTAGACTGGATAGAATTATAAGTCTTGCCCCTATTTACCACCAAGCATATTAGGAAATCGTGGTTTATTCGACCCTAATGTCAAATAAATGTGTCCGAGTCACTCCAGGAGCTAGCTGAAGGCAAGCAGTCAAGGGACCCTTTATTAGACTCATTCAGGAAATGACAGGAGATATATGTGACAAGGGACATTTAGACTAATTTAAAAGAGCTTTCCATCTGAGGGGGCAAAAAAAACAAGTGCTAACTTGTATCAATTAAATGTCTAGACAGAGCCCCCAGCAGGTTCTTGACGTCGGGATAACGAATGAAATGGGATGGGATGAACTCATTGAACTAAGCAGGGATGAGAGACTGCAGAATCAACCCCCTGGGACTTGATTGTAGTGTTACATCGGGGAATAACAGTATAATTAACTTTGCCAATGTGAAATGGACAAACAGTACACATCTACACATACACATTTATATTGTATTACTGTGTCATTTTAGTATAAAAAAACTAAAACTAACATTTGCTTACACTTAACAGCCATTTTTGTCTTTTTCACCATGCTCTGTGACTTTACCCACCCAGCTTTTCACCTATTTGAGTGACTGGCCACAGATCTAGTTTAGGGTACTCATTGTCTAAATGTAAGCAACCTTTCACCCTCCCTCAAGGCTCCTCCCCTCTTAGCACATTCACTTCTGCATTTTGGACTGTCAAACAATCAAGGTAAACCCTGAGGCAGGAAACATCATCAGCTATCTAAAACAAAGACTCCAGTTTCACTTCAGCTTTCAATCATGAGTGAGGATCCTTTTTTGGTTAATGTGAATAGATGGATAGCAGAAAATGAGAATGCCTTTCTTCCACCGGTGTGTAACAAACTAATGTGAGTAGTTGTGTGAGCTAGTTTCACTTTATGAGTGTCATTATCAGTATTTACTCTCCCAGGTATGTTTGCTGCAAAAACCTTGTGTCACTAATCTGGTTCTTTATGTGCATTCAGCAGTGGTTGACAACGCATTGTAACACGATGTGCCTATCCAATCTCAGCATAGATTAGGAGCACAATGCACATGAAGACTTTTCTATTTCTCACAGGCATTTTCACCAGCTGAACATCATGTTTGTTGGTGGTCCTAACACCAGAAAGGACTATCACATCGAGGAAGGAGAGGAGGTAACCATCATGTTTGACCCCTTCAAATAAAATCAGACTTTTCTCCTGCCATTATGGGGGCAAGTTACACAATACTGTTGGAAAATCACCGCAAGGTCATCCCTATGTACTCTACCCACAGTCTTTACTCAGTTGATTGTATTCAGGATAGGAGCTCATCTACCTGGTATATCCCTCAGATCTTCAAGCTCTGAGATTAAAACATTGCAAACTGTATGTTCAAACAAATCATGATTGTTTTCTGACCTATTTTGACTGTTTTCATAATTTTATCATTTACAGTATGTTGAAAAACTGTTATATGTTGAGGAGGCAGGGTAGTATAATGGGCCTGTATTTCTCCAGTATACAATCTGACCACTAGAGGTGAGCATAAGCATGTTTGTTGCCTGACCCTGTGGGCCACTAATAAACTAAGGGAACAGCTGGGGCAGTGAATTTGCTGAATTGTAAAGACTAACTAAGATGAATTTGGACAACAGATTACGGCTGCTGCTTCTCGTCATGTTTAATCATGTTTTCTTTTTCTTGTGAAGCTCTTTTTTCAGGTGAAAGGAGACATGTGTCTGAAGGTGGTAGAGAATGGCAAACACAAGGATATTCATATTCGTGAAGGAGAGGTGAGAAACCTTTTCAACGTACCCCAAACTAGATCTGTGGCTCCACGTGAAAAACCACAAGCACTCTCTATTACTTATCTACTTAATATAAATTGGATTTTGCAGAGTGCAAACCATGAAGCAACCTCTGCAAAGACCACTCTTTCTAAAGAGTGTTAAGAGAGTACTGATGTTTGACATTTCAAATATTGACATGGGTTTCCGTGCGGTGTTCAGATGTTTCTGTTGCCGGCCCGGATCCCCCACTCCCCTCAGAGACAGGCCAACACCGTGGGCTTAGTGGTGGAGAGAAGGAGGCTTCTGACTGAGACTGACTGCCTGAGGTACCTCCCTCTTCTGGAGCCAGCTTGATCTGACTCATTATACTTCTCCACTCATACATCCACTCATGGCGCCCTCCGTTTCACCATTTCTTGTCTTCAAGGGAGATCAAGAGAGGGAAGAGGGGCAAGAGAGGACAGAAAGAGAGAGTTTTAGCCAGAAATGTGGGTAAAGAAAGCCTGATTGTGTCAGGTTCCGAAAAAATCGATCGACAAGGTAGAGGATGACCTTGGCATGTCCTGTGTGGTTGTGCTTCTAGGTACTACGTGGAGAACACAACAGACATCTTGTTTGAGCGGTGGTTCTATTGTGAAAACCTAGGGACCCAGCTGGTCCCTGTTATTAAAGAGTGAGACATGTTATTTCTCTCTGCTTATATGTTTTGTATCGACAGTATTCATGAACCCAGAGAGAGAGAGAGAAATCTTATAAGCTGAACTTCATGTATTTTTCTCAGGTTTATGTCCTCTGAGCAACACAGGACAGGAAAACCAAATCCAGGTAAATCATTAATTAGTCACATGCAATAGCAATACAGTAGTTCTTATTTAAGTAATCCACACACCGCTGCACAGGACCTCAAGCCCAGTTTTGTCCTACTCACACATAAAATGCTACTGAGGTAACTTAATGTTGATACTGTCTACCTGTGTTAATGGCTGTCTATGTCGGTTTAGCCGAAGTCTTCAGACAGCCTCCTTTCCAGATGAACACCATGAATGTCATGACCCCCTTCTGCTTCAAGGACTGGGTGGACAAACAGCGCCCCTCACTGGCCACGGGCCGTCCCATTGACATGTTCGGTGCCCAGTTTGAGACGGAGGTGCCCCAACATGATTTAACCTCACCAAACACATTAGATCATCCAATGATGATAATGATGTTTCAAATAAACCAAAATACAATACAAAGATTTTTATGATAATGACGATTATGATGATGACGAAAGTGTCGGTAGCAATGTGAATGAAGACAGTGATGATGTTAGTGGTTGTGTCTGTCTGTGATAGACTTTGTTATACGGTCCTGGCCAGACTGAGATGAGCAGAAGAGAGAGTGATGTGTGGCTATGGCAGCTGGTAGGTTTGCTGCTCTCACTCTACTCCACCTTGTTATTTCCAGTACCGTTATCTTACACTTACTGTACACTGCCTGACTGATGCACTTAGTTTCTTTTTGATGTCTCTATCTTTCTCCCTTGCTATTATCATTTGTACACACTCTTATCTTCTGCTTTCTTTCTATTCTCTCCCTCCTTTCCTTCTTTAATCACTCTCTCTCACTCTCTCCTCTCTCTATCTTGCTCTCTCAGGAAGGCTCCTCTCATGTAACTATGGACAAACAGGAGTACCCTCTCTCTGCGGGAGATAGTCTGCTCATCCCAGGACAGTGCCAGTGAGTGGGGAAAGGAAGACCACATAATTAAAGAGAAAGACATGTGACCTAATCAGGGCAGTGCTCTGAGAGGAATCCAGGAAACAATGTCACAAAAGCAATTTCAACACAAGTGCAACACACACATATAAAACCTGTTTGAAATGTTGAAATGAGGTGAAACATCTGTTGCGAAATGATGTGCGCTTCTAGATAAATGTACCCCTGCTGGTTTGTGTTTGCTTCCTGCAGGTATCAGTGGACAAGGGGGGAGGGGACGGTTTCTCTGCTGGTGATTCAGAACCCTGAAAGAAAACGACCATGACCACTGAAACCTGCACACAAACAATGAACTCAGGTTTCCACACGCTGCTAAGATGACAACCCCAAGAATGACCAATCACTGCATGATGGGAGAGTAAAATAAAAAAGGGAATCTGTTTTCAATTGACTACAATCATTGCAGAAAAGTCACACAGGCGTTTGTAAAAACCAACATTTGATGCAGTGACTAAACTGTAACGGTAAACCCTGAACCACTGTACTCTAAATTAATATATTTGTTGCTGGAAATATCTACAAACAATATATACCGTTACATATACTGTGATAAGATGTTAATTGTTCATTGCACGTACTTTGCGTGTCCACAACAGTGTTGATGAGGAAGTTAGATTTCACACATTACACATCCTGTGAGTATGGGGTACATGGCTTCCTGTTGTTTTGTGGCATTAGAGTGTTTTGTGACATTTATTTGATAGCATTAGTCTGATCCACCTAGGAACTCCCAGCCTATAAGACCAATAAAGTAAGTATATTTCATGATGTGACATCCCTTTGGTGGTTTTCAGCCAACCTTTTTTGGCTTCACGTCTGGCAGTAATTCTACAGAAGGCAACATGGATACTTTGGAACTCAATGTCTGGTAAAGTGTCAAGTTACACCCCCAGGGACTACACTGTAAGTGAGACATCCCATCATGTTCCGACTAGTCGTCCTCAAAGTCTGGCTTTACACTCATTATATACCCTCATGACAACGGACAGACTATTACACCCAGCCTGTCTCCACAAATTGCAGGGGACCATTCAAAGAAATCCCAAGGTTGGCCAATTTTGTTCCATCACAAATTGGTTTCAAAATGGCTTACACTCACAACACACATGACTGCTGTATTTATCCATGTTAACAGAATGAAGAGCACATCACAGATATTTTTTTTCATCAACAGAGCCCTTTTATTTTCTCTTTTGTGAAAACAAAAATGGCTGCAAAGTAACGTATAAGTGCAACCAAGTGCCACACTGTGAAACCAGCAGGCAGTCTACAGAACACATGCTCAGCTCTCCATCCGTATCCTGAGAGTGTTCCTGATCACATGCTTCTCCGCTATGAGCGCGGCCCCGGCCCAGGGCAGGGCGTACTCCAGAGTCACCACCCCTTTTAGGTTATACCTGAACCCAGAGTAGTCCCAAGGACAGGCCCCCAGCAGTCCCAGCCCCACCCCCCAGCTAAACTCCCACAGGTAAATGAACAGGGTGTAGACGATCAGCCGAAGCAGCAGGGGGCAATGTCTTGCTAGCAGCCTATTGCTCAGGCGCTCCATGAAGAAGATGGCACAGGAGTACATGGGTAGTGCCCACAAGCTGGTGTGTCCTGCCAGCCTCCTGTCCTGGGTGTCCCACCAGTCACAGAGGGCGGTGAACGCCACCTCACACAAACAGCCATGCAGGGCGTAGACGTAGAGACGAGCAAGAGGGGACAGACAGCCATGATGGGGGGACACCCACCCGGGTGCCTCTGCTGGGGCCTCCTCATCCTCCACAACCTCAGACACTGAAGACAGCAAGCATACACTGCATGTACAATCTGTGACCCTCGTGTTGCAATGCATTATGTTGAAATAAAGTACACAGTCATGTAGAATCGTTGTAATGCAACATGCTGTTGTAATATGTGTTTATCTGTATTTGCCTGCTGTCCGTAGTGACATTTCCACACAATGCGAATGCTACTAAGTTAATCAGTCACAAATAAAATGTATCGTGCCTAAAGGGAGCAGCAAAAGATGATCTGAAAGCATGCGTCAGACCCTTAATAGTTCCTTCTATCTGTGAAGACGTTTTGTTTAGACCTACTGTAGGCCTGAAATGTCCCATCCATGCTATGCTAGTCTACTGGACTGCTTCCGCTCACTGGATTAGTTTGCTAATAGGCTAAGCTTATCTAAAGAAAGGCTCAGAAAATCTTTCCAAGTCCAATCCTACTCCATGTTTGAAACTATCTGATTTGACGGGAAGTACATTCATGAACTACCCCATTGTTTTCCAATCATATTGATTGTAAAATGATGCAGAAAACCAATGGTCAAGTTTGTTGTTAAAAAAGACAGATTTTACGATTAGTTGTTATTAATACACAAGAGTTACAGTCCACAGAGTTGAGCTTTGCGTCACAGTAATGTGACAACATACACACCTTTACATATCGCAAACTCACCTAATGTTTTTGCGCTGATCAACCTTCTTGTTCTTGCCTCCATCCCTGAGCCAAGTATGGAGTGTCTGAGCCTTTGAATTTAATCCTTCTTCCCTGTGTGTGTGTGTGTGTGTGTGTGTGTGTGTGTGTGTGTGTGTGGTGTGTGTGTGTGTGTTTTGTGTGTGTGTGTGTTTTGTGTGTGTGTGTGTGTGTGTGTATGTGAGAGAGAGTGAGAGTATGTGTGTATGTGTGTGTTTAGATCCCGGGCTAAACATTAAGCCAGTCCAGGTTATCAGCTGTTGAGAGCAACGTCTCCACTGCTCAGTGGGGTCTGGCTGAGGGGCACAGAGTGGGACACCCAGGTAGGTCACCTGTGTATGTTTGTGCGAGTGGGCACGTTTGTGTCACCACATGAACTCAACTTTGAGAAGGCTCACTGTCAAAGCTCTTCCTCCAATGTCATTTGAGCGGGTTTCAGAGGAGTCTGTCTGCTGGTCTTATCAGAGGAGAGCAGGGTGGGGAGGGAGGGGACATCACCCTCAGCTAAACTGATAAAGCACAGTGGACTTCACTGCCTGTCCATAGAGCAGTTGCTGTCTTGTAATGACTGGTTCAAGATCAAAATGGAGAGATATTCCAAGTGTAACGGAAGCTATTAAAATAGAGTGTCAAAGAGATGTCACAACAGCCTTTACATGGACGTTGTACCTGAGTTGCACACGTGCACACCCTACATTGATGTGAACACACTAATGGTGTACTATTGTTAGATCATCTTTGTTTGTTTTATGTGTACCGTAATAAAAGACCTCCAGGGATCAGAGTCCAGTGAGACACCTAGATACACACATGCACACACACACACACAGACGAACACGCACACACACACACACGCACACACACTCACACAGTGAAGCCAATAACCACACTTCCCCTGCTATTTAAGTAAACATTTGATGGCAAAAAGTCTGAATTTCAGTGTTTGGAGAAGGTTTGGGGAGGTAAACACTGTGGAGATTAGCACGCTGATTGCATGCATATGTATATGTACTTTCAGAAAGACAACTGGCTAAATGACTCTAGCAGACAGACAAGATTATTGAGTGGAGGCCTTGTGAACTCACATGACTCGGCATTCTAACGTGTGTCATGTTTTGTTTACGTCTCGCCTTCTCATGTGTGGTTATTGAGAAAGGCATGACTTAATCTGAAATCTGAAACTTTTGTTCGCCAGAATCTTTCTGTCTGATTTTTATCTTGAATTTCCTCTTGCACCATTTCTCTGACCAAGCATACATGTGCTTGCGAGTGAGCAATTGGTTTCAGATATATGCCAAATCTTCCGGAGTTGAGCAACATGCTGCTTCCTTTGGTGATGTCAATCTTAACCAGCCTGTTCTCAAAAGAAGAAGCCAGTCTTTAAACCTACTGTTGTAATACTCCCTTCCCATAACCAACATCGAAGCCTGAAGAGAGCAGACGCAAACTAGTACACAGTATTGGCAAAGGTCTCTTGACACCTCGAGAAGCTTATTAGAAAAGGTCACCTTCATTAGAGCAATCTTCACACTGAATTGAAACACACGAGCAACTCAAATGGTAAGTAAAAAATGGTACAAAATGTCTGACTATTTACACAGAATATCCAGATCCATTAGCCTGTTTGAATTTTTTATATATTAAGAAATGTTGCTCGCATCAGGTCAGCTTTGAGTCTGACATGCAAATGTAGAATATGTGTAACATCAAACCTGTGAACTTAATTTAATTAGAGCAGATAAGCTCATGAAATGTGAAAATACAATTTCTCACATTTCATGTCATAAATTCACATAAGTAGGCAGGTTTTACTATAACATCTGGAATTCAATATAGGAAGTACTGTATGTGTTTCATCAAACTGAATTGCCAAAGTTTGCTTTTACACAACCTTACAAATAGAGGAACTTTGAAAGAGTGTAACCCGGAATGATTGAGAATTCAACACAAAAACTGAAAACAATCTAAAACAGGCCGATTCTAACTAAACCCCTAACCCTTTGATTGCCATCTGTGACAATAAAGGTATTATAAAAAGGAGGAGGTGGACAGTGCAAGAGAAGACATCCGTTCTCGGACAGCCCGAGTACAGAACTGGATCACACTGTGGCTGAAACGGCTATAATGGCTGCTGGGATAGATAACTCAACGCCAGCACTCAACACATCCTCATCCTGTATTAGCAACCAGGGCTTGGTAGTGAAGGTTCTGCCTCCAATACTGATCATAGAGATTCTAGTGGGCCTGCCTGGCAATGTAATAGCTTTGTGGATCTTCAGCTGCCGTCTGAAGGTCTGGAGGCCCAACACACTGTTCCTGTTCAACCTCGTCCTGGCTGACTTTCTGCTTCTCGTCAGTGTGCCTTTCCGCATCGACAACCTTATGCGTGGGGAAAACTGGGCCTTTGGTGGCGCCTGGTGTCGCATCAACCTCTTCATGCTAGCTGTGAACCGCTCAAGTAGCATCGGCTTCATGACGGCCGTAGCGATGGATCGCTACTTTAAGGTGGTTCATCCACACCACCGCATCAACCATATGACAACGCTTCAGGCAAAGTGGGTGGCGGCGATGATCTGGATGATTGTGATCTCCCTCAGAATCCCACTGCTGGCCACTAACATGCTCCAGGAGCACAAAGGCACATTCCTGTGTCGGAGCTTCAACGACTACAAGGTTACCCCTCCAGCGATTCAGCTCCACTACATGGTGTTCATGGGGGAGTTCTTCCTGCCTCTGCTGCTCCTGCTTTTCTGCTCGGTGAGGATTGCCTGCATCCTCCGCCAACGGCAGATGGACCGGGAGCAGAAAGTGCGAAGGGCCGTGCGCGTCGTGCTCGTGATAGTTCTCGTATTCGTCACCTGCTTCATGCCGGGAATCGCCATCGGACTGGCGGGGATCATTTTAAAGAAATACCGCTTCAATAGCTGTGCAACCAAACATTTGTTTGGTCAGCTTTTCAGCCTGTCCATTGGGTTCACCTACATGAATAGTGCTCTGGACCCTATCATTTACTGCTTCTCAAGCTCCATGTTCCGCAACAGCCTGAAGAGTTCCATCAACCGACTTGGCCTGGTGGAGATGAGGCTGAGCCGACGAGGCAGCATGACCAGCGATGGGTGAGGGGAACGTAGGAGCAGAGACAACAGACTGGGAATCCATTGGAACAGGACTAACTGGGAGACTGTATATGGATGGGACTGTTGTTGTTTTTTGCTTTGACGTGGACAGGTTTGTGCTACCGCAGCTGTGTTCAAAAGTCTTTTGTCGTTTTGTGGAATATCAAACTGTTATGAAATGCCTGCGAATCTTGCTAGCAAGAGTTTTATTGAATTGAATCCACATTCTTTTCAGACAGAGTATATTGAGAAGTTCCTTAATTAACAACGTTTTATACTTTGCTTTGTATCGTGTATCTTATGATCGTTGAACCTTTTTATTTTTTATGTTGCGTGCTTTGAGATTGTTTTTGATGTCAATTTGAATTTAAATTTCATATTGAATATACATGAATAAAACACACAACATGCTTTACCTTGCATTATCCATTTTATAATCATTGTCATGGCTCAAAACAATGGTTTCTAACCGTCAAGACGAAATTCCTTTGCCACGCCTGAGAGTCATACAGCTTTCTGTGGAACAGAACTCTGCAGTCCCCATTCTGGAGATGTGGGTTTAAAGTGATACAGTTAAAAGTGCTGTTAACCCGCATGTTTCTGCTGATTGAATTGTTGGTTCATTTAAAAAACACTGATCCATTTATGATAATGAAGCGAACTTCAGATGTTTACAAAGTATAAAATAGTGGTATGGACAAAATTACAGGTTTTTGTATTTCATTCAAGAACACTATACATTCACATATGTATAATTCATTGACAAATCATCTTAACACAACTGTTGGATTTAAAGCATATTAGATCTAAACTTGGCATCAGTAATAAGCTTGTCGAAACACACTGCAACAATAGCAACACATTTCATATTATTATTGTTGGTAAAATCAGGACTGACTTTTGAGTGGATGTTGGTGACTTGTAAAAAGCCCTCTGAAGACAGGATGGTTGCTCACAGTCTCTTCTCATGGCTCGTGTTCAGCCACTCTTGGCCTCAGAAGAAGAGACTTAAACAGCCTGTGGGTGATACCACTCACATCAAAGCCAAAGTCCTCCATCCTCTCCGTCTCTCTCTCTCTCTCTCTCTTTTTCTCTCTCTCTCTCTCTCTCTCTCTCTCTCTCCCCCTCAATCTCTCTCCTTCACACACACACCCACATGCAGACACACATGCACTGACAAACCAATAGTAGACGACAACATGCAGAGGGCAATATCTGTCTCACAGCAGCTCAGCCGAAAGCCATACAGCTTGTCATTTCTTCCTGGATGGGTTGCAGTTTTGAAGAATCCTGATTAGCATGTCTACCGCACACAAACACACGCGCACACACAAACACTTGGCGGCACACTACTCGTGCTGCATGCCTCTTCTATTTCACAAGGTAGCACACCTCCAGATCAATGAGGAGAGGTGTCACATCAGTGATCCACTGAGATCAAGACTTTCCCCTCAGAATACTTCCGCATCAGAAACATTGACGTCATATGGCTCCATTTACGTACACTGTAAGTGCCATAAAGGTTCGTATGATGCATTTGATTGTTTTAATGGTGTTTCTCGTCAAAACAACATCAACGTGGCAGAATATTTTAGAATTTAAAGTCCAGGCGTACAGTAAAAGGCTGTCAGAGCCCCTCAGTGAAGTGTATCAAACAGATATAGCCTGCCATCCAAAACCTGCCATCGACGAGCAATCAAGAGAAGCTCCGACTCTCTCCAGGTTTAACAGCAAATAGAGGAAAGGTCGGGATGCATATGTTGGTCTTCAGGTCTGTGGAGAGAGGCATTTTTAGCCAGATTTCCATCCTGAACCAGTCATTCTGCATGATGTCTGTAGATGATCAATGTAGGATCAATCTTTCTTAGAAATCTATGAATTGTGGAAAGTCCCAAAATCAAATTACATCATCAATTCTCTTCTTGGGAATTATGAAATTGCTTCATACTAGGCAGATAGACATGTAGTGACATATAATAATTACACTGCCTGCCTGCCTGCCCGCAGGCCTGCCCGCAGGCCCACCCGCTCGCCTGCCTGCCTGCCTGCCTGCCTGCCTGCCTGCCTGCCTGCCTGCCTGCCTGCCTGCCTGCCTCTGCTCCTCTTCCCACCCTGCCAGAATCCACTGACACTACTGTAGGGCACAGCTACATTTAACCTGCACCTACAGACTGGCTGCATGGCTGACTGGATAGGGTTGGGTGAAGTTAGTGGGTGGACTTGGTTAACAAAGGAATAGAACATCTGATTAGTCATTCTTCTACAACAGCTTTGCTCTTCTTCTGATGATAGTTTGAGGTATTCGTTGCCTATTTGCAGTGTACACGGTGAAGTGTATCATCAAAGACACGCAAAACAGCAGCATTGGGTGAGTTCATTAGACAACATATTTGACTAAATGTCCTATGTATGTCTGTGTTGTACTACATCAATTCAACAATACAGCCATGACCTGCTGTGTGCCAGCAGAGGTGGCATCCTTTCTGCAGTTGCCAAACAGAAGGCAAACACATGTTTTTATCAACCATTACATGATGATACAGTGTGGTTTTCTGACACTTGTTGGATGGACGGTAATTACAAGGCATGATGAGATAATACCACATGAGCCAGGTAGCTATTCGGAGAATAGTTATTCGGTGAATTGAAATGATGAAGTTAATATCTGTCTGACGCTCTTCAAATGATACGCTGACGATCAAACTTAAAATGATACACTTCCAAACATAACTCCAAAAGACTTCAAAACGATAACTTTAGACAACACTTGAAACAATGTGATCCAGACCTCTGTTAAGTTGTGTTTTTTGCTGTGCGGTAGAGGGCATCTCAAGGTTCATGGCGTCTTCTCTGCGGTTCTGCCGTCGCACTAGAATCTCACTCCACCTGGAACTTTTTGAAACTCAATGGAAACCAGGCATCGGAAAGGTTTTATAAAAGAAATGTGCCTCAGACACACACACACACACAAACGAATGACTGCTAACAGCATGCAGTGCGCAATATCAGTATAACAGCTCAGCCTTAAGCCATACAGCACGTAATGTCTTTTTTGGATGGGTGGCATTCTCCGAGCGTCCTGATTAGCATCTCTGAGCTGAGCTCCTTTAATGAGCCAACTAGGGCTGCATCTGACCAAGAGGGATGTCGGAGCAGACAAGCTCTAACAAGGATCCCTGCCTCACCTCAAAAACAACCCCGCATGCTCTCCGAAGAGTTGCTAATACTGCAGCACGGTGTCAGGTCAAGTGACTGACCGAGTGAATGAGTGAGTGAGTGAGTGAGTGAGTGAGTCAGTCAGTCAGTCCGTGAGTCAGTGAGTCAGTGAGTCAGTCAGTCAGTCAGTCAGTCAGTCAGTCAGTCAGTCAGTCAGTGTGGAAGCAGGTAGACGTCAGACAAAATCATTCATCATCCTTGAGAGCCTTTCATTCAAACTGCCTAGTTTAAACTGAAGCTTTACTCTGGTTATTCATGGAGGTCAAAGGGCAGACAGTTTTAATATTCTCGTTAAAGGCCAGTGTTCACAGTGCAATGAGCCTGGGGTGTTGTCAACAGTCCATCGCCTGAGATTGATTATAATTGGGGACGTTCTATCAGCCGGGCTCCCAGGGGTGTAGTTAGCTGGAGACGGTCCTTGGGGAGCCGGCAGGATTTACTGACAAGCCAGACAGATCTGACATGGACATCTTAATGAGAGACACAACCTTGGACACCTTACAGTTCATACACCAGGAGGACTAAGGCATTTTGAAACGGTACAGATTGGATGGCGGTGTGTGTCGGAGTGTGGTGTGTGCGTGTGTGCCATGTGTCAGGATTTGTGTCAGTGTGCGTGCGTTTTGTGTCAGAATTAGGACAGGTGTAAACCGAACGGTGATAATTGGTGGAGCAGCGAGGGTTTCGGTGTGTGGACGTGTTTTTCTGTGTGTTTGTGTGTGTTTGTGTGTGTGTGTATGTGTGCGGGTGTGTGTGACAGTGTCCCACCCAGAGCGTGGCCCATGGGTGCTGCTCTCTCACCATCCAGGACACAGAGGATTAATCAGACGCAGTGCTACCAATTATCTCCTCTCACTGCCACACAACACACCGTGTAAAAATAACTGTCGGCAGCCTCCTGTCATCACTCTGCCAGCCATCGATGCATGGGACAGCGGAGCCCCATGGGCAGAGCCCCATCGCCTGCCCGCATGGTTGACTAAACATGCCACAGACAAACTTGGCTCAGTTTAGGGAGGCACTGACTGTAAATGGCTGATCAAACTAATGTGATACGTCTCATTCTTCATGAATGCTCTCAAGGTGGCCAACAGTTGAACCCTGAAGTTATCGCATGGGAAGGGATGGGAGTTGTGCTTGCTGTTGTGTGAGAGTCAACATCAGAGCCCAGAGCCCATTGAAGTCAGTAGAGGCAAACATAGGGAGAAGGACAGGGAGAGTGATTGACAGTGATGAAATGAGGGGTGAGTGAAAAAACAAAAGTCACTTCCTTTAAACAGAAGACGATGTGTTGCAGTGAGAAAAGGGATTCAGTCTGCATTCTAAAACTGGAAATATAATTGGTGGGTTTGTGTGTCCACACACGAGTGCATGCATGTGTTAGCCTGCTTCATATTGGGCTATGTGTTGAACACACATAGCCAGCATGAGCTTGGCAAATGGAATGTGTTGGCAAGGTGGTGGAGGACAACAAGCTGGCTGCACCGCCACAGTTCCTTATCAGTGGGGCTTATTCTTGAGCTAAGTGGTGAGCAATAGGAAGATGGCCTTCTTCTCAGACACATTCCACAAAGGTACTGTGACGAGCCCTCAGAGGCCTTCATAATAGCCACAAGTAGGGTGCAGTCATAGTAACAGACACCCCAGTAACGAGGTGAATACAGACAAGGGGATGTTACTTAACTCAAGTCCATTTTCCCATCCCTGTGTGTGATAGCAGTAGTAGTAATATGCTGTCTGGAAAGTGGTTATGTGAGGCTCAACTTTGAAATGCCTGTGATGTGTGTTCCATAGTTACAGCAGCCTTACATCATGATCACAGAGGTAGGGGAGCATGATAGTGGAGGGAGGAAAGGGAGAGAGGGAGAGAGAGAAAGAGAGGGACACGGAGAAGAGAGGTAGCTACAAAAAGAGAGGGAGAGACAAAAAGAGAGGAAGATAAAGAGAGATGAAGTGGGGACATGTCCAGGTTTAGCGAGATTGGGGTGAGCCAGGATAGGATTAGGTTAGGATTATGACTATGTAAAGGCTGTTCTGACACTGAGTATCAAAATAATGAGAATACAAGCTACTTCCTTTACTCAAATTGTGATGAGCAAGGGGCAGGCCAGCAGTTAACAAAGACCTTTGAGAGATAAGTTGAGCATAACACATTTCTCTAAAATAGACACACAGGCTTGTGGCTAACCATTACTGAGAATTCACTGGTAGAGAGAAAGAGGACTTAGAAAAAAACGCAGGAAACGGCACCCTTTCAAGATGATTCATGCAAAAAGCCTTTCTTTTTAGCCATGCTCATTGGCAAATGAGCAAATGTGGGATAGATCCATCAATCAATATTTGTGTTCAGCATGGGGTGTTTGGAGACGGACAGAAGAGGACAGCTGGTGAATTAGCTGTAGTATCACCAGCTTTCTCTGAGGGCTGTCTCAGCCAAGAGAACAGAGAGAAACCTCGAACGCCCAGTCTCTCTCTGTCAGGTCTCAGGTTGGCTACTTTGGCCGCCCTAACCTGCAAGTATAAACAACTGAACACGCTCACACAGAGCAAACACACACATGTATCAACAAACAATACATTCTGACCATGGCCCATAGAGGTATCTACCACACACATATCACCTGATAGGTTGTGATGGGATGGGATTTATTCTTTGTTAATCCCTCATGCATGGTCATGCTGATAAGAGCTGCATCAGATACCCCTTAAGTCCAAACCCCACAGAGTCCGCCAGAGGAGAGAAAACCACAGCATGGAATTCAGCGCAGATTAAGAGGTCTTTCTGGAGGGCTTTCTGGAGGACGGCTGTCACTGTGGAGATCCTGCGACTGCCTACAGACACAGCAAACACAATGCCAACAAGGACGGAAGTGGGTGTGAGAGTATGTCTGTGTGCATACAGATGTGAAGGCCCCAGTCTGGAAAGACACGTGTTCTTTAAGATCCCTTCCTTTACTTCCATATTCCACAACCTCCAAGTAGAGAGTGTGCGTGGACATTTGGAATGTTGGAGTGGACGTGCGCTGTTTTGGCTGGGTGGATGCACAACTCTGGGGGTGTGTGTCAAGTGCAAATGGTTTTCATTTCATCCTCCTCAGCTTGCTCAGCCCCTGTAGTTTCTTAGTATGGTCACTGAAAAGACGTAGCACACTACAAGAACCTAATCTCCTGCCTCCATTAATGGAGTTGACCAAAGCCAGATTTAACACAATGCTTTTGTCTGGAGATTCTCATTACACAACGATATTTTTGGTATTCTACACAAGCCAATATGACAAAGCGCCGGGACAATCGCCTAAAGGTAAGGCAATCAATCTTCACAGAGCAAAGTGATCATCTTTTCTATTAACTTTCTCAGATTTGCGTCTTCTTTTTGCTCTTGGTGATAAAATAATGAATCAATCAGAGCTGTTCGTGGTTGTGTGTGTGTGTGTGTGTGCGTGTTTGCGTATGTGCGTGTGCTTGTGTGTGTGCATGCGCTCCTTCCAGACAGATGGCACGTTAATATAAAACAAGACACAAAATGTGAAAGTTCAGGTCAGTGAGCAACAGAAATCACATGTAACCTTCAGCCAGCGTGGTGTGAAATCTACCAATATGCAATGCTTTTCCCACTAAGTGGAATTTACTTAACAAATCCGAGAGAAAAGATCATTAGAGTGGCTTGATGCAAGTAGAGAGAAGATCCTGGTGCCTTGAAGTGGTGTGATGAGCATCGGAAAGGGTGGGTGCTGAGCAGACAATGTCAAAGGGCAGCTTCTGGTATTTTCTCATGGATGAAACACTAAGATGCAGTGTGACTCTGTCTAGAATAAGGGTCAGAATGATATACACTGAACCTGATCATTATATGTGAAGAGACACACTGGCTAACGCTGTATTGATACCCAAGAGATCAGAAGCTAGAGAAGTTTGAACATCTCTCAAGTATCATCACAATTTAGTCGCTGCAGAAATGGTCTTTTCTGTTAAAAACGACTGTGACTAAATTGTGTCTAAATCGTCACTGAGGAACAGGATATTTGAAAGGCACTCTGCCAAAACCTCAAGTGCAATGACAAACAAGAAAAAAACAGCATACTGTTTTTCACACTAAAGTCGTCCACTCAGAGCACAACATTAAGGCGTGCCTGCAATGTCGTGAAACCACTTCCTCTCATTTCCCATAAATTCTGTCTCCACTCAGTTCTGATAACACATCATCCACCCTCATTTCATCCTCTTGCTAGCTGGTAAACTGTGATGCATAAACACATTGCCGTCTTTTGAATCTTTTTGCTGATAAACGACACTGAGTTTACATTAGTCTGCAACTGATTCACTGCTATCTGTGTTTAGTAAACATGCACCATATCTTTCTTGTGAGGTTTAGAAAGTACTAGATGATAACCAAGTCAGAACTCAAGTTAATGTTTCCCTCAGGCTTGATAACATGCTGTTTCGCTCTCCCTTTTTAAACTTGCTGAAAGGTGCTTTCTGGTACTTGTGTGTGACAGGCCACCGACTCCTACAGAACACCAGAAACCTTTGTGATCGTAATAGATCTTAATCTGTACTACTAAAGGAATGAGTCTGAAATTATTTCGTCTTAAACCTGGATTTAAAGAGAATTTTAAGATTACTTTAAGATTGTGTTACAGTATTGCCACCTTATTATATTGTTTTGATATCGTGACATTTGGTTACAGCGAATGTTCTTTGTGACACGGCTGAAGCATATTTAACAATGCCTCAGGAACATGCAAGTGTGACAATTAATTCTTACTGCCAAAAGTCTTCTGATCCCTTGATTATCTGCTTTAATTTCAGAATGCTGTATTTATACGTGGCTTCGGATGAAAGCTGCCGCGACATGAATCAAATGTGAATGTATCACGTTAAGGAGGCGTGTCAAACACACTAACATGCTCTTTCCTCTGCCTTGGGACCTCCTGGAGCTGCCAGTCTGGCGTGCCACGTGGCACTGCCTGAGGCAACACTGGCAGCACCGCCACCAACTGTTCCATCCCAGAGTGTCTACGTGACTCACACTGTAGTTTGACAGGGACAAAAAGACCAAGCTCGAGTGCTTCAGAAGTGTTATTGTCTGATTTTCTCCCTACATCGGAATGACATTTGAAAAGTTAGCGCCTACTGTACAAGCCGTCTCTCTAACATAGAGCAGGAGGTTTGCCACGTGCCGAGTCAGGAAGAGAGGTCACTTATAGCCTTCCTAGTCATCACCTGACTTCAAAAAATAAGACATGAGAAGGGAGCACAAAGGATGGATACCCATGCAGAAGTCTCACCCATTTTGACATAGGATCATGATAAACTTATGTGGGTCATCCTCTATAGACGCCGGCTGCGTCACATTTCATAAGCACGTGCACGCGTATATGGCCAAGCAACCAAAATGACCAGATGAAGATTTAACCAGATAAAGGTCCTCAAAGATGGTCACATAAAATGATAAACGATTCATTTGAAAACACTGCAAACAAAGTCTCTGTATAAGCTGTGTGATTACGATTAGCCTCCTTCTAGCAGCCTAGTCGCAGAAAGCAGAAAGAGGGCCGAGAGAGGGCAGAGAGATAGGGCCGAGAGAGGGCAGAGAAAGGGCAGAGAGACATGGCAGAAAGAGAGAGATTAGAGAGAGAGGGTAGAGAGAGGGCAGAGAGAGAGGGCCGAAAGAGGGCAGAGAGAGAGGGTAGAGAGAGAGGGCAGAGAGAGGGCAGAGAGAGAGGGTAGAGAGAGGGCAGAGAGAGGGCAGAGAGAGAGAGGGTAGAGAGAGGGTAGAGAGAGGGCAGAGAGAGAGGGCAGAGAGAGAGAGGGTAGAGAGAGGGCAGAGAGAGAGAGAGGACAGAGAGAGAGGACAGAGAGAGAGAGGACAGAGAGAGAGAGGGCAGAGAGAGGGCAGAGAGAGAGGACAGAGAGAGAGAGAGAGAGGGCAGAGAGAGAGAGAGAGAGAGGGTAGAGAGAGGGCAGAGAGAAAGGGCAGAGAGAGGGGACAGAGAGAAAGGGGAGCGAGAGATGGCACTGGACAGAAGAGAGGAGGAAGTCAAAGAGACTAAGAGACTGTGGACCAGGTTCCGGTCACTGCTGATCAGACAAAGTAAAGCTTCTGCAGTCACTTTGTTCCTCCTGGAGGAGCTACCTTATCTTCACATTCCAAGAATTGTGCGACCCACTCCTTCCTTTTCTCTCCTGTGTTGTCTCTCTGTCACCCTCTGTACCCCTTTCTCTCTCAGTAATGGGGTCTGTGATAAGTAGCCGGTTGTGTTGGACACGGCTGACAGGACACTAGGCTTAGACAATTCCCTCACTCTTGACAACCTTGGAGACATTTAGACTAGTTACACTTTTTGTTAGTGAAAGTTATTTGCTTTACAACTTGAGAGAAAATCGGGAAAAAGCACATTGGACACAAACTGCCGTCCAATGTGACAGCTATTTTAAATGTTTCGCCTGAGCACATCGAGGCCTTGGGAAACAAACTGCAGAGTTGTGACAGGGACGAAAGAAGAACTGTTTAGACTGTGTCTCAAAGGCTGCTGTTTCCTGTCAACATCATGCAACTCCAGTCAGAGGAGTGGTCAGTATAGGAAGACACATCAAGGAAGTCACTTGGTCAATTGGTCATTTTATTGGTCATCCACTACTGCAGTCAATTCATGCTTGACTGTCCCCTGTCTAGTGTTGTTGCCTGGAGATTTGCTAATGTGATGCCCTAGCACGAGTAAATCACAAGACGTCATCAAAGCTTGAGAGACAGATCAGCGCCAACCTTCGCAACCGTCGTTGCAACTGTCTACTTCTTCATTTTTTTTCCCACAAATCAATATCCTGTGCATGTGGCAACCCTCCACACGCACATGTGGGTTGCCTGTTTCCCAGACACTGTTCCTCGATCTGTGCATCAGAGAAAAGAGACGTTAAAAGTGACTGAGATATGAGGGAGCCATCTGAAGACCCCTCAAACAATTATGTCTAGGCTGCAAGCACCAATCCTACAAGGAGTTTGACTTTTAGAGACTGGTAAACCAACGACCATGAGTAAATAATAATTATTACAACACAAAGGATTTAATTAGGAACTCCGGTCAACTCCCTCTAGCTGAGGGGATGACAAGCAGGGTTTATAAGTTGACTAAAAGATGACAAAGATTGACTAAATACTAATGATACTAAGGGCAACAGGGAGAAACAGTTTAAGGGGAGTTGTAGAGAGCAACAAACTGTTCAAACAAACTGACTCCTCCAGTCCCCCCTCAACTCCCACCCTTTTTCACTACTACGTTTTCAGATCTGCCCTAATCCAAATCCCCCACAATGGAGTTTGAAGAAAGTGGGTATTGTGATGTTCGTCTTGTTTGGCGAGTCGAGGCATCCTCTACTTCCTCCTTCTGTTCCGTTGTCTTGTCCGCTTTCTCTGTTTCTGCCATCTTGGCCCCACATCAAGCCATCTCCCCCCACCTACTTCGGTCCCACCGTCAGTCCAGCAGCCCGATCCTTTAATGCCACTCTAATTTGCCAAGGCTTGACAGTGAAGCACAGTCTAAGCCATCTAACGGCAGTCCCCACATCCATAAGGCAGCGTTACGGCATGTCGGTTTAGTGGGGTTAGGGGCAGGGTAGAGGCAGCTCTCTGGAACTATGAGAACTGATACTACCCCCCCTCCCCTTCCCACAACAAAGGAGGCAGATGGAGAATGAAACAGAATCCACCATTGGTACTTGAAAGGATAAAAAAGGATGAAATATGTGTGTGTGTGTGTGTGTGTGTGTGTGTGTTTGAGTATGTGTGTGAGGTAGAGGGCACAATCAAAGAGTAGGGGACCAAGGGAATGAATCTGAGTGGGGGTGGAGCTTGCTAGGATAGACTTGGGTGCAGATGTGCTGTTCACCTTTGAGCTTATTTCAGGTCAGTGCCCCCAGCCTTGAATTATATGGGTGGTGAGGGAAGGGAAGGTCATTGCCTCAAAGAAGTCATCGCTATGAAAGACCGACTTGCCCTTGATTCAAAAGCCATTTGTGAGAATTGGAGAGGCTGAACATATATTTAGGTGTTTACATGAAGACTCCAGTCTCACACAAATCACATTCATGTTAGGAGGGGAGCCTTGACAGAAACATCCCAGGGAGTCAACCTGCACAAGATCCTAAGACTCTTCCAGTCCCCCCTTAGCTCCCACACTTTCCTCACTGCTAAGTTTCCAGATCTGCCCTAATTCAAATCCCCCCAGAATGGAGTCTGAAGCAAGTGGGTACTGGGATGTCAGTCATCGCTGTCAAACCAGAGTGGAGGGAGGAGAGTGGGGGTGGTGTGTGTGGGGTGTGTGTGTGTGTGTGGTGTGTGTGTGTGTGGGGGGGGGGGTTGGAGTCAGGCGAGCCAGCCGGCAGACTTGAGGATGTAATTATAGTTGTGATGGGCCCTCATGGCTATCTGTATGAGACTAATTAGTGTTTGTGCTATTTGTCGGCTGCCTCTTAGCCAACCACAGGGCACTATGTCACATGTCTCAGCAACGGCATGGACAGCAGACGCAACAACAGCCCTGCAACACAGCCTAGGAAAATATGTCTGCTAACCATGGTAACAGTACCAACAGCATAGTTGTAGGGCAAACACACCTAGTACTGATGAAAACACACAACCACATTCAGCTTCTCTGACACACACAAAACAACCGCTGGTATATACAACTGTAACTGTAACTGTAAAACGGAAGAGAAAAATGTGCTCATAGCATGTTGGTTTTGTTGATTAAATCCACCAAGAGGCAGAACGAAAAAAAAACATTACTGCTCTTATTAGTCAAGACAATTACAATTTGCCAGGGAAATGTCATGGGGAGTGTCCTTTCCTTATGCATCTTGAAGGAATAATTATATTTACAACAAATGAAAGGACAACACAGGGATTAATAATTGATGCCTGGAATTTGAAGAGATTAGCTAAGCACTCAGTTGAATGGTTTCATTGTTAAAACCATATTGATTATGCAAAGCAACTACATGGAAAAGAATCAATAGGTGTTCTAGGATGTTATTGCAGGTTAATTATTGACCTTATTTGTCACTAGACACAATATAAATACTTGGACTAAGAACTGCAAAATGACGACATTCAATGTTTTTTTATCAAATAATCCATCATGAAATTTAGTATCTTTTAATTCAATACGATCATTTGCACAACGATTTTCTACCTCCTTCTCACCTCCTTTTAAAAGTAACGTTTCGAAAACACGACCAATCAGTGTTGCATTCATTTTACAGACTGAACGCGTTATGAAGAGCCCACTGGCCTTGACCCCTTGGTGAATCGTTCCTTCTTGTCATTGGTCTGTGAATGGCTGCATTGAATTGGTTGGAGCCGCTGGATGTTTTGAAGAGCGATGGACCTAGAGAGGTCCCAGTGGAATGACCCAGTCAGGGCTGGCAGGAATCAATAAAGAGGTGATGCCCTCTGTTGGAGGAGGGCAGGAGCCATGGCGTCATGTGCCTTTTCCTTTCATGTCTTGACTGCTTATTCACATACATCCAAGCTGTCTCTCTCTCTCTCTCTCTCTCTCTCTCTCTCTCTCATTCACTCATTCACACACGCATTCGTTGTCTTTGTTTAAATGTTCTTATGCAGACCAGCAGTCCCCATCAAGTAGAGCAAAACAAGGAAAATGTGTTTGTTAGAAAAAGAGGTTAGGGTACGAATGGGATTAGGAGTTAGGAGTTAGGACAAGTTAATGGTTGGAACTGGGTTCGGAGTCAGGGGGAGGGTTCAAATTTGGGGAAAACACTATTTGGAATCAGAATGTTTTTGTCACTACAGGAGCAGCCACGTCAATTGACTCCTGGCTGACATTCAGAGATTGTGTAACCAAGCATTACAACATTATTGTGACATTTTCTGTCCAGGATTTCTGTTCAGAGTCTGTCAGGATGAACTTTAATTACAACAATAGTAACATTTGACTTATATACGATATTCTAAGTCAAATTTCCTTCAACAACGTTTGAACCAACATATTTGTTCATTCTGCAGTATTAGCAGCACTTCATCCTCATTGGCCCAAGGCTTATAATAATATTTTAGTAACCAACCTCCAGCTTGGTCAATATTCAATGTGTGAGTAATTCATTCAATACATTTAGTCATCCATAAAGATTCTTCTCTTTTAGTGGGACATTGGTATGTGGGCAGGTGATACGAGAGTCATGAGTGATTGGTCAGTGGAAGCTGCCTGTCACCGACCTGCTCAGCAGAACCTCCCCTGGTGGACAGACATCGTAAAGGTCCATGATGTCCAGACGATACTGGCATGGCCAGATGTCCTACTGCAGGTAGAGGAAACTGGATTGGCATTTGACAGGCCTGTGGAGGCCCTGGGCGCTGTCTGAATTATGGGTTGTGAGGACCCATAATTCAGCCCATGCATCCCTCATCTGCTCTGATTACCTATGGCCCTTGGGCTGATTGAATGCTGCCTCAAATGCTCCCTCTAGCTGTGAGGTAAGGAATCACAGAGGGAACACATCCCTGACACCTGAAAAAGCAGTCATATGAAAGCTGCCCCTCAAAAACTGTTCCACGATTGCTAACATTATAATAATTGTTAGATAAACTGAGATTGTGCACTAAAATTGTGAGATGAACTGTTTATTGTTAAAACAGACAGTACAATGTATGCTTTGATGACTAAGTTTAAAGAGGATGGTAGTCAATATGTTACTTTCTACTGTATTACTGATCCAGAGAAGGAAATTAAGGCTAGTCAATAATAGCAATATAGGGTTAGTGCTAACCCAATAATGGTGAGGGAGAGTCCGTGTGTGTGTGTGTGTGTGTGAGAGAGAGAGAGAGAGAGAGAGAGAGAGAGAGAGAGAGAGAGAAATGCGTGTGACATCATTGCTGGGATTTGCTGGGGAAGACTTGCTATCTTGGAGAACTGCGCTGGCGGGCTTCATTGCGATGTCGCGCACAGGGTGCGCGCTTTGTCAATAGACTTCAATAGGGCTCCTCGGTTGGCTAGAAGTATTAGAGGGGACAATGACAAAACTACAACTGTCAGTGGCAGTCGGTCATCTGTTGATTCGCCAAAGTGGACTTCAAGAAGGATAACGTAAAGCCTAATGTTTGTAAACTCTTCGAGGAACGAGAACCGTCTCATTTCGCTCCATTTCAGACGCTGAGTGTCCTTTCTCCATACAGTAACACCTACTAACAGCTGGAAGATGAAGTTTGGAAAGAGCATTTGTATCCTCAACGTAGGTGGTACAAAATACGCTTTCTCTAAAGACGTGATAAAGGATTTCCCTCTAAGTAGAGTGAGTCGCTTGCACAAATGTGCGTCGGAAAAAGAGGTATTGGAAGTGTGCGACGACTATGACCGAGAGAGAAATGAGTTTTTCTTCGACAGGCACTCCGAGGCTTTTGGATTTATTATGTTGTACGTGAAGTACGGTAAACTTAGATTCGTACCACAAATGTGTGAGTTGTCATTCTACAATGAAATGATTTACTGGGGACTAGAAAGCTCTCACCTGGAGTTTTGCTGTCAGCGAAGGTTAGATGATCGGATGTCTGACACGTATACGCATTTTTCTGAGGAAGACACCATAAAACATGAGGGCGGGTTAAGGGGAGATTGTTTGGAGAACCGTGAGGGCGCTGACAGTGAGCAGTCAAAGTGGCTTGAAAGAATGCGAAGGACTTTTGAAGAGCCAACTTCTTCGGTAGCAGCACAAATTTTGGCCTCGGTGTCCGTCATATTTGTCATAGTGTCCATGGTGATGCTTTGTGCAAGTACTTTACCAGACTGGAAATCCGCTGAAAGCAGCGTGGAGGAGCAAAGGTACACAGACTCATTAGAGCATCCATCCGGGTATCTATGTCCTACATTACTTTCTTCTTATTTCTTCCTATTTCATGTAATAAATGTTTGTGGCCTATGTGCGATGATGCTGGGCCGGTTGAGAACCATAGCCTATTCTATGTCTTTCCTCTTTTACCCCCTTTTTTCAAATAACAGGGACAATGTTGGGTATGTCAGCTATTCATCTTATTTAATAGTGTCCATAAAGCTCCACATAACGTCAACTTGGTTGCTGGATGATGTGGTCCTACGCATCTTAATTAGGAAAACTATGCTTTAATTGTTTAAGGATTCAATGGCAATTTTTAATCACGTGCTTACAACGCACAGAATAATGTACGTTGGCAAATCGTAAAGAAATGAATGGTTATCCGTTGTGCAACTGTCATGTTTTGTCTACAATTGTTTGTATTTTATCTTTCAGCACAAAAGCACCATATAGCTTTAAACGCCAAGGAGCAGCAAAAGTAGGACATAATTGTGGCAGTCAAACAATTAAACTTCACACAAATATACGTGTACAGCCATGTTATTGAATTGTATAATTTGTACATTTTAAAACAATAGGTTTAGGTTTATCTTCTGAGTGACTCGTGAACAAAAATATGTTAATTCGCACTGCCAAAAAAGGCGCAGGGCTTGGTCGCTCTCCACGGTGCTGAAGTAGAAATGCGACTGCGATTGTCAGAAAGAAACAACTTCTATGTTGATCATGTCAGATATCATTGTACGTTTCACGTCTAAATGATTAGCTCATGTTGTCATACACTATTCCATTTGAAATTACCATTTTATAAATGTTCTGGGTTGGGGATGGGGGACTTGATTAACCCAAATCAACTACTGTTTGTATGGGCCAACACTTGTCCATTCGTCTAAAGATATGTTTCCCATCCCTCTTGTCTGGCCTTAATCTGCTCTTTAATCTGTGTGTCTGTCTGTCTTGTATCCATGACTGCCACGCGGACCCCTCTCAAGGTATTGGTACCTGAAGGGCACCCAAGAGCATGTGTGCGTGTGTGTGTGTTTGTGTGTGTGTATGTGTGTGTGAAGGAGAGATCAAAGGAAAAAGAGGTACATTTGGGGATTAGCCCAGTGTGTGTGAGGGTGTGTGTGAAGATGTGTGTGTTCAGGTAAACTCCGAAGGTGTTTCAGGTAGGTTGTTGTTCTCTAGACATTATTGCTGCAAGGTTGTTCCTTAATGACGGACTCTCCATGTGAAAATAAGTATCACAAAATGTTGCAAATGCCAGTGTCTTCCAGGTTTTCTTGCTGGTTTTCACAAAGGTGTACTGAAACCTTATTGAAATCCACATAATTATCACGTAGATGGCCATAGTGTGTCACATTACAGTCTTTGGCAATGTATTTCACAATGATGCAAATGTATACCTCCAAACTTTAAAGATCTTTCAGTCAAATTCATGAGACATAACATCCTTAACAATATAGAAATGTTGTTCTTAATCAGAGCAGAACAATAATCTTAAGTACTAATATCCCAGTGCTGGATAGATAATCAACTGTTCAGTTGTTTTGAATCTATGAATTGCATAGAAATAGAAATACACGAATATGTATAAGTATGAAGAATGTGCTTCTCAGAGAATTGTACCTGGCATTTGAATGGCTGACTAGAATCCCTTCACTCCATTTCTGTTGTGATCCTTCACATTAGCCTGACTTTCTATAAAGCCTCACCTGAGACTAAGTCTCAGCCAGATCGGTTTGTTATTTCACCTTGTCAGACATGACAGAAACCAACTGTCATTGTCAGTATCGACTGTATAAATTAGAACCTTTCTCCCAGACACCTGGATCACAGAGTTGCTAGTCCTTCTGAACTTGAAGGCTTAGCAATGCACATGTTCAGGCTTTGCAGCAATAAGAATAGATAGTCTGTATAGTTTACTATCAACAATCTAGCAAAGAAAACTATGTAAAGGATTATTATCTTGCAGAGTGGATGTCTCTGAATCTCAATGGGTTGATTCGTGTAAATAATCCTGACTCTGACCATGGTTTCTCACTAGACAGCAACCTGATTATTTTGTGTTGTGCATACTTTGTCTGTTATTGTGCTACAATACCAAAGCTCACCAGCAGTTGAGGAGGGAAGCTCAATGAAAGATGTGTTTAAACTTAAAGCTTTTATGGATCAATCAAGGTCTCACCACTTACAGGTTCTCACCCAACAGAACCTCCCTCTTCCACTGCTACAAAACAGCTATTGTCACGGCATATAGTTGATGTTTGAGTCTTGGGTCAGACCCTGCCAACCCTGCTCTTGAGGATTTACCCTCCTGTAGGTTTTCACTTCAACAAACCGATGTGACAAACATGACTGAGCTTGTCAGTCAGCTATTTAACATAATAAGGTTTGCTGGATTTGGGTTGGAAAAAAAATGTTTAGGATGAAAGCTTATAGGGTCAGGGTTGGGCAGGGGACCTGCCATATATAGCAGTCCTGCTGTAGAGGAACTCCAGTCAAACCAGTGTAACTGGTGGTAACTCTGCTTTCTCTCTCCATTCTGCAGGATCATCGAGGCTGTGTGTATTGGCTGGTTCACCGCAGAGTGCATTGTCCGTTTCATGGTGTCGCGGGACAAGTGTGAGTTTGTGCGGCGACCCTTGAACATCATTGACCTCCTCGCCATCACGCCCTACTACATCTCCGTTACCATGACGGGACTGACGGGCGAGAACTCGCAGCTGCAGCGGGCCGGTGTGACGTTACGTGTCTTACGCATGATGCGCATCTTCTGGGTCATCAAGCTAGCACGCCACTTCCTGGGCCTTCAGACGCTGGGCCTGACGCTGCGGCGCTGCTACCGTGAGATGGTGATGCTCCTGGTGTTCATCGCCGTGGCCATGGCCATCTTCAGTGCGCTGGCTCAGCTGCTGGAGCACGGCCTGGACCTGGAGTCGGGCAATGAGGACTACGCCAGCATCCCGGCAGCCTGCTGGTGGGTTATTATCTCCATGACTACCGTGGGATATGGAGACATGTACCCCATCACTGTGCCCGGGCGAGTGCTGGGTGGCCTGTGCGTGGTAAGCGGCATCGTGCTGCTGGCACTGCCCATCACCTTCATCTACCACAGCTTCGTACAGTGCTACCATGAGCTTAAGTTCCGCTCTGCTCGCTGCACCAGGAGCCTCTCTGTAGAGTTTCTTAACTGAAATCCCTGGACCGTTGACCGTCTGCCTGATCATACGCAACGCCGCTGGATCCATCCAGCCCTTGCAACATCCATCGGAAACGTGGCCTCTTTTACTATCTCAGATTCTTACTCTTTCTCTTACTCCTGTTGTTCATGTAGACATCTAATGTCGATTTTGTAAGAATATACATTATGTGGGTTTCACCCAGTCCAATCTCCTCAGTCGCCTTCAACACAGAGTCAAGGTAAAGGGTCTAAACTAATGGCAGCAGAAATGGCTTCCAGGGCTGCAACGATGACGATGCCAGGAAAATATATCTATAACAGGGTGTGACTGTGGTGTCACTGTGGGAGGTCAGTTGGAGCAACAACAGACAGAGGCCTTTCAAATACTGTGGATTATATCTAATCTGTGCCAACTTCAACGCCTGGCATTTCAATTTCTTTTACAAATGGCGATGTGCCACGGAAAAATAGGATTTTTATTCTACTGTCCTTTACAACCCCCACACGTCTGGCAACCTGGTGATGTGTGAATCTTAGACTCCTCTGTGGCTTCCTAGGTCTCTGCTCTATTTTAGCTACCTTGTTTTTATTGTTCACATCGATGGGTGAAGAATGGACCGCAAAGTACAACGAACCAAAGCATTTCAGTGCACTAAACACTGTAGTTACCCTTTAATCTCATTCTCCCGTATTGTATGTTTAAGCTTTGATGGGCGTGAGTCCATCAGTTCTGTCTGACTTCTCCAGTACCGATGCTTTGAATTCGAATGAGCCCATTAACGACTCAAACATGGTCAAAATGTCTAAATCTAGTTCCCATTCCACCTGCATATCAAACGCATGGTGCCTTTGAACGGTAATGTTCCAGGCAGAGTGGGGGTGGGAGAGACTGTGGATGAGAGGAAGAGAGAGAGAGGTGTGTGGGTCTGTCAGCTGTGTAGGCATGTCTGTAATGTGGAACACCTCGCCAGAGAGCGAGAGAGTGTCATGGAGAGGCGGGTGGTTTGGCTAACACCACGCAGTGCTGCTAGAGGCCTTGTCTCTGATCACAACCTCTGGAGTGCTACGGGTCTTCTGACTGGGGGAGTGGAACCACGCTGGCTTGTGCTGCTACCTTATTGAACTCTCTCTTAGCCGAGACATGAGGGGGAGACAAGCACAGAACATAGAAGCACAGCCATTGCCACGGTACGAGTACTCCTCGCAATGTTGTTGTCTGAGCCACCCGCTTCTCCTTGATACACTGTCGACACCACTTTTGGGTGGCTGGTGTGACGCATTCAGCCTCCTCGCCTCTCCTCTCACTGCCAGTAGGTATTTGGGCGCATCTGAAACAGCTTTCATGCCCACTCTATTTTCCATGGTGGAAGAACCACGTATCCTCACATTAGTCTGCTCTGGGGCAAAATCTCTCTTATCTCCAACAAGCCACTGTTTCTCTCCCTCAGACATTCAGCCAACAGTTATTGAGCTTACAGCCTGCGTCTGTGAGGTTACATATGTATGAAAACAGTCTGTTGACCTCATATCCAGAACTATTTAAGTCATTTTCAATACGTTTTGAAGTACATCAAATACGGGCAGAAGAAAATCGGTCCATCTATGCCAAAGGGCATGAATATTTTAATTCCCTGATCCTGAATAGGATTTCATCTCTAAGATGTATTCCACAAATGATTTATTCTACAAAGAAACTATTTCCAAATGGGTCTATTCCACAATGCATTGCAACATTATTGACACATATGATCTGGTACGGATGTTGGTTGTGTTGACACAGATTTGCAGGTCCCATGATTTGTCCTCAGGAGAAGGGGATTTTCCATTGGCTCCACAGCCCCATCTGCTTTCTCTGATCTCCACACTCCAAACACTCAACACATTCCAAATGGGGCTGTAACGCTATTCAATTTTAATGAGATTGATTAAGCTCATTACTTTGTGATCTATTACTGTGTGCAATTAGTTTGAGTGAGGCATAAAAAATTGACAAAATGTAAATCAGGTTTTGTATAAAATGTTTACCTTTGTTACACAACATGACGCAGTGAAAATGGCACAGTTGGAGGAATTGGGCATGGCCTAAGACTGCATTTGGTTAATTTCTAATGGAAACAGATCAGACTTTTGTCACCTCAAAACATCCCCTCCACTTTTTACCACTGGACCACAAACATGCCAATTTCCCTGCACCTTGCTAAAAAGAGCAACATCAAATATCTTAGATGTAACCTATAATAGGATTATCGTGTACAAACTAGATGAAGTGCACTATATACCTGAAGTAAACCAATTCAGTATTCACATTCACCCCTGAGCATGGGGAGAAACTGTCACACCCCATAACGTGTGTTAGATGTGAAAAGTACTTCCTCTCTCCTTCTCTCTCCAGTTCTCACTCACATATAACCCCTTGTTTAGTTATACTCATCAATAATGAGTCATCGTGTATAACATGATGTCATATGAAACAGCTGTTGAACGAGAAAGAGGAAACAAGACAGTCAACCTTTAAAGATCTGAGTCTTCTAAACCTACATTTCATCTGTGCAAGCTCTCTGGTCCCCAAGCCATTTTAACATTAGAAAGTTGATCGTATAGTTACAGTATACCTTTTGTACAGATCGTTGGACTTGGGGAAGACCTTGGACTTTACAACTATGGATGTCGGAGCTGCATGCACAAACACCAGCGGTATCGCTGTCTCCCAGCACATGCGCATCTTTCTGCTACCATACATACGCGCACGCGCACCGACACACATTATTAAGGTTCACGACGGTAACGCAGTGTAAAGGTCCAGAGTAAGGCTCCATATCGTAAGCAAACAAGAGGGGGAAAAATCCACCTGTCTATCAAAACAGCTCAGGTTTAATGAAAAGGATGAGAACAAAAGGTCACCAATAATGAAAAATCCTATAGCACCAGACAGCATAGTGTAAAACTAAACATTCAATCACGTTTTTCAAATACAGGATGTAGTCTAGACTTTAACTGTAGTAAGCCTTGTTCACTAATAAAAACTACGAACTCTTATGTTACCTAACTCTTTAATAGTCGTACATCTGATGTAAATGTTGTGTAACAGGTTACAAAAAGATTAGGGTATGAATAAAATAGAACAATACGTTTTTAAAGTTATAGTACAATAATACCTTTGTAACTATCCTGCTCTAAAGCCAACTCCCATATCGGTCACACCTCTTAAACCCACACTCAAATAGCCTATTCTGCTGCTTGACTGTAACAGTGCAACATTCATCTTTTTAAGAAATAACTGTTACGCAGAAATGTGTCCGTCCAAATCGTTGAAAGTTGTTTTTTAAGAAACCAGCTATTTTGTATAGATCCTATGTTTTCTGATAGAACTGTTAATATGGTTGTAATAAATCTCAAATGTAATCCCAATTTAATTGTTTCATTGTTGTTCTTTGTCCAAAATGAATACTACATGACTAACAGAGTATCGAGATAATTCTACAATAACACGCCTTATTTGATCGATCGATTATTTTTTAAGGAAGGCATATACGAGTCACCTATTGTCGGTATAGGGGTCCTTAAAAATCAGTCACGTTCATCGCAAGCTAGCTGGTTTTGCAAGCTGAACGAGGGCACCGGAAGCTACCAGCAACCTTCGTAGATTGTATATTTTGTTCACCTAAGTACTATCTTTCTCTATATATAATGTACTATAAGATAAGTGGTGTAACACAAAAATTAGTCGGAGCGGCACCGACAGCGTATGCCCCTCAGGTGAGAAAATAATTGTTTTTAAAACGGGGGAAGTATATTCCAGAGTGACCTTCACATGGTGTTGTAGTAGCACTGTAGCTAGTATATTGCGTTAGGTAAACTAAGTTAGCAATAGCACACTGCAGCTAACTATCGAGTATTACTAGTAATACTATTACTGAGATAAAGGGTGTCTCTAAACGATTATCGCTTAGACAGCTACTTGTATCCTTAGATACTTTAGCTTTTGAAAGATGTAGAACTAACTCAGAAGTAGCTATAATGAATGCTAGTGGTGCTAGTAGGTAGCTCTGTAGTAGGTAGCTCTAGATAGCTTGGTACTACTGGTACTGTGTAGGGGAGCTATGGACGGGTGGACCGACTTGTCACAGTAGTATACGCAAGGTGTGTGCAGCTTGCGATGTGCATGCTGACAAGTCTAGGTAGCTGTTGTTGAAAGACGTGCGCATTGTTTATCAAACGCTTTTTCTATGTTTTAGGGGCTGAAGCTGACGGTGCCCGCTGAAGCCTCACCTCTCATATTTGCCACCCCGACCAAAGTGGTGTCAGAGGCAGGTTCCGCAGTAGAGTACATGGGAATCAACAAAGTCCCTGACATGCAAAAACTCTTCCAGGTAACTTAAAACGACAGTTATTGACACATCCGGATGTCCATGTGTATTCATGACATAAAAGCGTAACTAATCTGTGCCCTGTAACCAATGGTTTATGTTTCACTTTCGCATTTTTAGAGGTCAGATGGTATCCCGGTCCACCTGAAAAGGGGCTTAATGGACAAGATGCTGTACAGGACCACCATGGGCCTGACCATCGGGGGTACCTTGTACTGCCTGATGGCGCTCTACATCGCAGCCCAGCCTGGCAACAAGTGAACCTGGGCTGCCTTTTTCCTCATAAGATCAACAGGATTCAGCATAACTGATATTAGAAGCGATGACATGGACAATGATGATTATGATCACAGATTTGATAAAAAAAAGGAATAGTCTTGTAAGGATCCTCAAATCTCCTAAAAAAAGGTGTTTCTTGTTTATCACAGAGGTGAATGTATTCTTTTGGTTACATAAATGTATGATTTAAGTCATCTGTTGGTTCATTTTTTTAATTGGCCCTCATTACATGAGCTCCCTGTGGGGTTGTTGATTGTGTTTGCACAGGCCTATCCAAAAATTGTCCAATTTTTGTCACTGTCATCTTGCCGTTTACATAAACATCAGTCCTTCAATAACAATCAGAAAACAGCGGACTAGTCTTTGGACAAAATAAATAAGGCTGAATTACCTACTTTCAAGAGTAAGACGAAACCAGATTTCTCCCAGGACAAGAAAGAACACTACATGTGGTGAATAATTGGTTATCATAGGGCAGTGTTACAGAGAGAACTATTTGTAAGTAACAGCTTACCATCCCAGTTGTTGGCCCTGAGGAGTTGTGTATATGTATTCTTCTAGGTGGTGACAAACTACACTAACAACCAGTGTTCTGTAAAAAAGATTCTATAGTATGTATATGACGGGTTTTAAGGTTTTCCTTGAATAATAAAGGGAATATTGTGACAAGTCTAGGTCTCCACATGAATATTCATACTATTTAATACATGCCCTGTTTCATTATGTCTACCACAGTATGCCTGCTGCATTATGAAACGGAAATAATAAAAAGTAGAGCAGAAGATCAATAATCAGAAGTGCTTAGTTCTACCGTATATCAAGAGTCACGGAACGATCAGTATTTACAAGACACGTCGCCAAGTAACCGCATCCCAGCAGAAGGCACGGTGGACAATACTCAATGAACAGTGCTTGGTCAAAAAGAGAGGTCATGCAAGCACTGGGACAAGGAAGGAGAATCACCACATGATAGGAGTGCGCTAACCGTTCTTTGTACAGGGGCTACTTGATGTTGCAGAACAAAGCTCCAGAGTTGGTACGTAAGGCTGGGTGATGCCATGAAGTTGAGCAGTGGCTGTCCTGTTGCCTAGAGCAGATGCAAATGGGAGAGATTTGTGCTTAATCGTGGTGGCAACCGGTAGCCAGTTGAAAGATCTAACCTCACTGTTGTTTTGACCAAGGGTGTTACTGGCGATGACCGTGTTCTGCATTGAAAGATGTGGTTAACCCAGCCTCTCACCACACAGTCATCCTTCACTTGTCTCTGCTCTTGGTAACCTGCTGGTAACAGAGTGGACACAGAAATACAATCCCTGTGTCTCTAGGATTTTGTGGTGAGGAAATGGCAGTCATAAATCTCATGTTTTGTTGAGAGATGAGGAGGTGGCATCGCCGCCTCAGTCAGCGTGAGGGATAGAAGCCTGCTGGGTAATCAAACAACTAAAGCCGTTGTGATCGCCCAATCTGTCTGGCTGTTTATCTCCCAAGGCAGAGATGGAGGGGAGAGATTGTCTACGGCTAAGGGCCCCTGTGGATGACAGAGTGGCCTACGTCTCTTCTCACAGTCTTATTCCAGTTATCTATGCCAAGGCACATCTAATCTGTATGACACCATCAACCCATAACATGTAATTACATATTGATAGATTTTCATTATAGTATAATTTGTAGACCGCTGTACAGCCAAGGATGCATTTGCAAACATACAGGGTATCACGTTCAAAGTACAGATATGACGAGCACTGACAATATATACACATGCACACACACGTCGGCACACAGACGGGTGCACACACACAATTATGTTCATGCTGTACGCTGCTTTGGTTCACATGGCAACAGCTGGCTTTTCGGACGTGAATCACACCTCGGGTGAAATTGTTAACAAAAGCCCATTCTTTCACCTTGCCTCAGAATCTTTCCACATAAATGCTGCAGAAGAAGAAGAAAAAATGAATGTATTATTGTTCATCTCGGAGAAAGGCTTGGATAAGTGCCCGTCAAAAGAGCAAATTCCAGGTGTTGAGAGTAGAAAGGTTCACTTATTGATTCATCACTGAAGCATGAAGTAAACAAAGTGTGTCTGGGCCACAGGACGTGGCAGGGAAGTTCAGGACAAAATAATATTCTTTTGGAAACTGGTGACAGAAAATACAAGCTGAAATCGACAGTTGAAGCAACTATTTTATGAAAGACCAGTATGAACATGTCTAATGAATACATAACTGTTTATGTATAACCATACAAAGGGCAAAACCACCTCTGGAATTTAGGAACAATATACATCCACACATTCTGGTAACAATGAAGAAAGAAGAGGAAAAGCTGGGGGTGGCAGACTGAGGAATAAATCATCGTCTATGATGTTTATTATAACCCTCCTAAAAACACAACACCATTTGTCTCTCTACTTGCACACTTGAACTCTCCCAATGGAAGAGGAGAAGCACTTCTTAAACACTCCCAGAAGGGACAGATGTGGGGATCAGAGCCCGTAGCTACAATGGACCGCTTCAGGCAGGTGCAACCAAACATCCACACGCAAATACATGATGACAGGGTGTCAGTGCATCTCATTCCCAACGGGGAGAAAGATCAACTCTGTGACAACTCACTTAACACATCCTCAGTGCTGGAAGGTAATAACACTGGCATTTGCCACCTGCTCACTGACGTCCTCCACCTCTTCTCCAATCAATAATGCTCAATGAGCCTTTAAAGCCCCTGTTCTGTAGCTAACACACCGTGTGAATATGGAGCCCCCTTCCACCTAACAAGTTTATCAAAGCAAATGATAGGGTGGTGCAAGCTCTCCATCCAGCTGAGTCACAGCAGCATGTCCAGATGCTATGTAAGCTGGCAACAGGTGGACTGCAGCAAAGAGGTGTTTTTATCAGTACCACTGAGATCCTGTACTATACCGGTGTGGTCAGTCAGTTAGTCATTCAAGCTGCCTGATTGTTTTCAGATGGGCTTCTGAAAGGATTGCATGGCCTTGGAGATGCCAGAGGTGGCTCATCATTTGAAAGCCACCATTTTTGTGTATTCAGGTTGTCTACCTGAAGATTTTGTTCAATTGGTTTACGTGTGTATTCATCTGACAGGGGTGAGAGTGGAGAGGAAAACCAAGCACCTAATGAGGACCCTTGACTTTTCCCAATCTCATTAATTTCTGCTTCCTTCTTCTTTGCAGACAAGCAAGTTCATTTGCCTAGAAATTACAGCAGATGTTGTGACCGGCCTGGCTATCAAACACTAATACATAGTCCAAATATCACCTGAAGAGGTGCGGAGGTGGCAGAAGTAAAAGAGAGGAGAACGAGAGAAGAGAGGTGTACCAGACTAGAGACTGCATTAATGAGTGGATATCAGCTCATTCCATTGGTGGCTTTGAAGGGTAGACAGTGGGACTTGTAAGCCTGGCAGGACTGCTATTGCCTGAATCCTATTTATCTACTGAGCAATAGGGATAGTTAAGGACTGCCCCGATGGTGTGGGTGGTCAAAGGAAGGAAATAATGTAGTGTCCTTCATGTGAATGTCAATGCTGGAGAATGTTATACAATTACTCACAGACTCAAAGGAGCTGATTTGAATTGGTAATCATGCTTTTAAAAGCACATTCTCAGAACTAGAGAGTCTTTTCCTTTTTTTGGCAGTTATCTGTCACTTTCTCTCCTAGGCTCTCTCCATCTCAAACACACACACACACACACACACACACACACACACACACACACACACACACACACACACACGTGCACACACACAGTGTTCCCATGGCATGCCTTGTTACTGAGCAAGAGTCAATCCAGTTCCAGTGTTGGGGGCAAGTGTGATAGTGTGAACGCGATAGCTACTCCCCGGTACAACTAGGACGTGGAGATCATATCAGCAACGCCTGTCCTTGGAGTACTATGGAAACAGTGGCCCTGGCAGCCTCCCTGTTTGTTCCCTCTCCTTACCACTCAAAGTATTCGCCATGTTAGTCGATGCTCCATTACTGACATACACCAGCTGCCTCACATTTGTCACACCCTATTCAAAAAATGTTTACTTAAATAATTCAGACTGTTTGGTAACTAAAGTGGACTTCCTAAACGTCTCATTTATTACTTTTTCCTGCAAACAGGTCTGCTGGCTACGTAGAAGGATCGCTTCATTGGTAGGATAGTTATCATGCAGTAGCTTATCTGGCCTCTGTTTTCTTTGTTTGTGCAACACTGTAACCTAGTGCAGCCTTAGGTAACCTAGCTCATGCATTCTCTCTCACCTGGCAAGGCTCTTCCTCCCCATTTCACCTGAGTTGATCTCTGGCCTGGCCTCTCTTGCTCTCCGCATACTGGGTGGAAACAGAAGCAGACGAACCAAATGGACTTCCAAAACAGCCGGTGAAAGTCTCCTCCTGGCCCACATTAAGTGATACTGAGTTTTCTAGGGAATCCCACCGGGTCTCGCCCCTCGTGAAGCCTCGGTGCGTACCTGAGGCCCTGTGGTTTCCCTGCATGTCTGCTCAATGCGACGGTGGTAGATTCAGGATAGGGGAGCCTGCTTTTTTAAGGAGCACAGAACTGTGAGCGTATAGAACAGTATACTGTCTATTAGGGAGATTACTAACACATGATATGAGTAGCTGTTTTAGTCATGTATTTTTTGTCATACACCCCTGTTAAGCCTTTAAGCCATACTTTCTTCATTAATTGTAATTGGATGCAAGTACTAAACAGTCCATAAGCTGACAACTTTTACCGGAAGGATGGAAAGCATCAGTGTCCTTCCTGGATTCTGTGCTCCTACCTAAATAATAACCACCCTCTCCTCTGAGGCTTGTATTCTGGCTATAGGAGGCAGTGAGGCAGAGAGCCAGTGAGTGGCTCAGAGGGACCCCTAACTAAAGGAGGCCCCTGGTAAAGTGAATGGCAATCCCCACTGGAAAGAGCGGGCTAAGTTTCCATCAGTTTGCACATCTGTTTTGATGTCTGCTGTCTGTCCCTCCTCCTTGCTGTCCGTTTGTCAGTGTTCTTGGTAAGAGGCAGCCAAGGGAACACTGCGCGGTGAGCTTGTCACATCAGTGTCACATCTCTCAGTCAAATGCTATCAGGTCACAGCCCAGGCTTCAGAGCTTCGATGCTCTTCTTTATACCATGTGAAAGCCTGGGTTAAGCGATAGAAGTGGATCCAAATGAAGGTCCATCAACGTCGTTTTGATTGGCATTGATTACTTTTTTTGTTTCGGATCAAAGCCTTCTTGATCTCATCGAAGGCTTTCAAAAAGGGTACCATTTTCTGTCAATCAGAATGTTGTTGAAATGTCAACCGTTTTCTATGGAGACGTTCAACTGCAGTGAGTCACTTCAGCACGGCTTACAAACTCTTAAGCACTGTTGTTTATTTGCCAAACTTAAATGACAGCTTTCATAATGTTTAAGCCTGGAGCTAGTATGGCCAAGGCTAACACTTGCTAATCGCTCAGAGCTGTGGATGGAGAGAAGGAGTGTGTCTTGGCTCTGTCCCCTCTGTGTTAATATATTCATTTATTCAAGCCCATTATTGCCGGAGAGAAGGCAAAAGGCTTGGAAATTAAAAATAACACTGAGAGACCCTCTCAGTCATTCAAGCATAAACAGAACACTCCTTTTATCGAGTACTCTTCTTATTTGGCCCGGGTCTGTAGACTCACGTTTGAATAGAATGGCTTGAATTTTCCAGAGAAAATCTCCCCTTTTCCCCTTATTGCTCAACATCTCCACTCCTCTACCAAGTTCAGTCATAAAAGGTTTCTCTTCCTCTCATTATCCATTTTGTGCTCTATTCCTCACAAATACAGCTCTGATCTTACGCAATGCTCAAGCCGTATGAAAACAGGATTAGTAACACAATCCTCATTACTTATGTTTAATCAAAACATTATTACGGGTTGGAAGACTTGTAAGCTATCCAGACTCCTGAGGATTGGTGAGCATGATAAACAGAATTAACAAAACTGTGTACACAATGCCGCCCTCTGCACTTTTTTGACCAGCCATATCACATACTATCTATCCATCCACAACATCAACCAATCAGAATCTCCAAATCATTTTACTTGATCAACGCTGGGCAGGCAGGTTAACACAATTCACAAGGCTTGTTTTATTTGCAGTCTAACACAGCAGAGCTGCCAATGAGAGTGGGACTGAAAGACAGGACAGGAAATAGAATGTGCGAACAACACCATCCTTGGTTGCTGCACAGCCGGTCTAAAGGAAGATCTTCTACTGTAGCCTGGTGCTCCCAGCCACGTGGGCTGGAACCCTTCAGCACGGTCAGGAGGCGGCAACCAGCCATCTGGATGTCTCATCATACACCCTTTCCAGGAAATAGGATGGTACCCTGCCAACCCCAAATCAAGCCACAAGTGGCATGGCACCAGCAGGGCTCAACAGATATTCCTTTTGGTTTGGATACATTTCTGTATCAGGCACATAGATAATCTACGCACACACACACATAAACATTCATGCGCACACTCACAGATCAAACATTGAGTGCTCTGTGATGTGACATTTCTGGGCCATCAAAACCTTTTTTGCCTTCCCTCCTACCTTGAGACGTTAACTGTGGGGAAAAAAAGCGTTCCCATTTCCAGTTCAGCGCGTCTGCTGACGTAGGTTTTCTACACGTTTTCTGAGTATCGATCTGACAGGTCTGTTCTTTGAATGCTGTGTATTCGTTTTTGAGGACCTATCAGCGCTTGTATCTCTCTGGCGAACCATGACTGATCCCACGGCCTCAGGTCCATCAGGGTGATCTGGGCCCGGTATGGCCTGAGAGGGTTTATCTAAAAGCTTCCATGCGGTTTCATCAGCACACTGTTATCCACCACTGACCCCTCTGACCCTCTCTGCTGCTGCTTTCCTTTTATCTGACCACTTACTGGCGGACGAGGAGAGAGAGAGAGAGCAAGAGAGCGAGGTGGGTGTGTGTTTATTTCAATGAGTGTGTGCCCACAGGTTTCATAGTGCGTACGTGCATTCCCACTCTTCGCAAATCATGTTTGTGTGCGTGTGCGTGTGTTATCTGTTGTGTTTAGGAATGCATTCAATCCCAGCCAGCTGCGAACACAGTCACACGGCATTACGGTGTTTCACAGTGACTGGGGATGGACGGCTCCACAGGGAACCCATCTAGAAACCTCCCTGACTAGATTACTAAACTCTGGCCAATCGTATTCCCTGGCCCTTCAAACCCACATGCTACCAGGGGCTACAGGCTCATTCCCAAGGCCTCACACCTCCCCAACACACCTGGTTGAGCAGTGCAGCCAAGATCACAGAGGTCAGGCATGGACTGATTCTACCACTAACAGCAGCAGAAACCCCCCATACATCACAATATGCTGCTGTTACCAAGGAGAAATGGTTGAGGCAGAGGACAGGGTGTTTGGTATTCGACACTTTTCAGAGTAGTGAATAGTGGAATAATGTATAACAGCATTTTCTTTTATCCCTCTGAAACTAAATCACTGTACTCTGGACCCCGATAATGAAACAATACATTTGATCTATTCCGTGAATACGTAATTATCCAAGAGCTTTACGCCATGGCTGTAACAATAACAACACACAAAGTAATAAATAAAAACATTGGCTAATAAGCCTGTGAACCTAAGACTGTAATTTACAGTCTAATCTTGGTTCTATAGTTTAGTAAGAGGATTATAATTGTTATGGCTCACTCTAAATCATGGCTCATTCAAACTTCAAAGCTGCAACCGTAATTTAAATCATACTGCTGCATCTTAGGCTATGATAATCAAAGTTTCGATAATGAGAGAGAGCAAAAGAGGGTAGAGAGGGAGGTTGAAATAAGACCATGGTACATGCAGCACAGAGTCACAGAGACAGAGAGAGGGATTAAGAGGCAAGAAGTCAAGAGAACAAAAAGAAGTGTGAGCCGGAGGGTGAGATAGGAGAGGAAGAGAAAACAACAGGAAGTAATAGAAGGTGGAGGTGCTATATACGGACAGGGGGGAGAGAGAGAATAGCTAAAAAGCCAGACTGAACCGGATGAGAGCGGTGCGTCTCTCCAGCTAATCTGATCCTACACGTACATCTTACCAAAGTAGTTGCTGTCAAAAAGATAGGTACAGTATATCCGCCTGACATTTACCCAAACAATAAAACTATTATCAGTGTGAGCTGTGGGAACAGAGCAGCCTCTTAAACAGTTGGCTCCAAACCCAGAGGACCAATCAGGGCAGCAGACCCATCTCTCTATTGTCCTATTAAATGTCATCTTTTCACTATCTATCTGGCTGCACTCAGGCAGAGCTGCAGTGTCTTCCTTCCAGGGGCACAGTGGACAGGTGATAACCTATGTACCGAGCCAGCATTTGCTTGGGAAATGTCAAACTCAAGCACTTTCATCGTGACTGCCCTGTAACCAGACATGCAATCCCAACAAGATAAAGTTGGTTGGTGGATGACACAGCTGTGGGGTGTTGACATTTCTAAGAGCTCGTAGCTCACATTTCACAATATGCATACAGTAAGTGACACGGTGCTCTCAATCAACCAAACGTTCACAATCAATTTGATAAACATTGTAAATGCTAGTAGCCTATAATCAGCAACAAGCAAGCATCTGGGCATACACACTCACAGACACACACAGACGGCACATCCCACCCCTTTTAGTGTCAAAATTATTCACCAAACCGACGCAGACGATGATGATGATGATGATGGCATGCATGGCTCAAACAGTGAACAAACCCGAGAGTGAGAAAATGGAGATGAGGGGATTTGAGAGGTGAGGAAAAAAGACAGATGGACAGTGCAGAGCACACCTGTCATTCTCCATCTCTCCGTCCCCATGTTTCTCTCTATCTCCCATATCTCCTCTGAACGGCATCGTGGGCTGTGCTCATACTGGAAAGATCAGAGTGAAGCCCGATCATTAGCCTAGCTTCTTGTTTGCACAGTTTCGACAGCCCCCTCCACATCCTGAGGTCGTAACCCTGTTTCAGCCACCACAGGAGATGGATGGGAGGGGCCGTCACCAGGAAGGAAGGGTTGATGGTTGTTGCAGTTTCGGGGAATAGATTCAATCTGCAATATGACCCTTATCCCGAAAGTGTCATTACAGTTAGGAGATGATGGAGGATTGACAATGAACCCATGGATGTAAGGCTGCCAACAGCTCAATAAAGGCTGTGGGAGGCTTTTATTCCATGCATTCTTCAAATGCTTCTACCCTGGTCATGGTCACAAGCACTGACCTCAACCAGTCTTTCTCTAATAACTTGAAAAAAATGAAATATCAGGGACACATTTTTCCCACTTCTTTTCACACAGGCTTATTTGTATTTTGGAAGGCTTTTTAAGAAAATAATGGCTTGGTTAGAGTTTCTGTCAAGGATGCAGGAAAGATAGAGAGGCATCAGACAAAGAAAATAGATTATAATCAAATCCCACTCAAAGTCACTGTATATGAAAAGACTCTGCTGGGAGAGAGTGAAAAAACAGACCAAGGTCATTTTTGTGTATACCTACTGATCTTGAATCAAACAATGCAGGAGAGATTGACTAGAGCACAATCAATTTCAATACTGTGATGACTTCATTCAGCATAGCCAGTAGGTAATATGGTATGCTGCTTTATTTTCACTCTCTTATCTGGGTCCGAAACAGCCAAATCAACACAGGTACGAATGAATCCACAAGCCAGTATAGCAGTGTCGTGATCTCCTCCTGCTTTTTCATGGCAGGGAGGTATAAATAATTGAAGGAATAATAAAGGACAATATTGCCAGAGATCTAATCTGCCTATAGGAATGAAAGGCAGCTCAACAGACACAGAGGTCCAACTCATCTGAGGTGATGGTAACAGTCTTTCATTGTTTGGAGTTTCTGTTTATCTCCTCACCCCCCCCCCCCCCCCCCCACTGGCCTCTCTTCTTTTCTTTCCATTTTTTTGTTAGTCTTCATTATATTTCTCCTCCCTTTCCTATAGTGTCGCGTCTTGCATTTGTGGCTTTCCCTTGTCTGTAGTGGTTTGAGTGTTGGGCATTACTGTGAGACATTTCCTTCCCACCCCCAATCATTTGCACATATTTTCAAGATTTCAGCGACACAAGGTTCCAGATGACTTTAGAGGTTATGAATCTCCTGGGGTATACCTTAAATGAGGTCAACATGAGCCATGACCATTCCTCCCATCACCAGTATTAGTTTAGCACCGGAAAGCTGTTGTGTCATTGCAGAAACACACTCTGGGAGGAAGGGGAAAATATCCGTGAAATGAACATAAATTCTCAAATTATTGTTTTCCTTCGCTATGTTACTGTGTGTTTGTTGCCATGGAAAAGGTCACTTCCCCCCCCCCCACAGACTTGATAATGAACTCAATTGGTTAGCGCAATACATCCTCTCTCTCTCACACACACACAAACTGCTGACACACACACAGACTGCTCACACACCTACGCACACAAATAGATTTCCTCCAACTCTCACTATGACAATTCGATTTAGAGTGCTCAGTTGGCATGACAAGCGAACAATAATAATAATAATAACAGCACAATAATGCCATCAGCTTGGAAAAAAACACATGCAGTACAGAAATGGGAAAACCTGTATTTAAAACAGTCATCCTTTCTTCTTATTGTGTCTGGTCCCAACCCAGACCAATGTTCAGTCATTTACTTAAGGCAAAAAACAACAGGATATTTTTAGTTCATCATCAATAGCATTGATTGATTGATTCACTTCTTTTTCTGCTCTGATTCACCCCAGTGTACGCTGGTTGCTGTCTGACAGCATCCTGTGCTCTGTCTTTTATGGTTACCTGAACGTCACCATCTTCCACAAAGCTGAATCATGGCCTGTATATTCGAACATTCACCGACATAAAATCAACATATTGTGCATGTATGGACATGCACACAACCACACACACACACACACGCACGCACGCACACACACACACACACACACACACATCAATACTATTCAGCACAGATCATTTGAAAGAAGAATCGATAGGCAAGTCAAGCAAGAAAACTTGAAAAACACAATAGAACTAAAGAGGGTAAAAAATCTGGCAAAATACTGGGTGGGGTGTGCTTGCTTTGGTGGCAGACATTCTCTCCATTTTGAACTGATTTTTTAAAAACTGATATTCTGTATATTCTAATATAATGCAGAACCAAACTCTGGGAGGAGTGTGTGAAATATATATGTGAGAGTACAATAGGTTGTGCTCACCAAAGGCAGGCTCACCTAATAAATAAATATATATGAGAGAGAACAATGGTTTTCTCGCCAAAGGCAAGCACAGCTCCAAAAAATCTATGAGTGACTACAGTGGTTTGTGCATGCTGAAGACAAGCATGTAAGGGGAGAGGGTACACACCATTTCCGGTGAAAGACCGGCCTGATCTCATTAGTATCCCCTCGGTAACGTTGGCTTGAAAAGAGCTGCCATGTTCATATATTATCTCGGATTGGTTAGTTGTGACTAAAAGAAGACAGATAATGACACACAAGATGAAAGGACAGACCCGTTGCATGTTAGACGAGGGGGTACACATTACACAAAAGTAATAGATACACAATAACAATAAATACCTGTGAGATTGCAATAGGCTGTGCTCGTCAAAGGCAAGGACACCTAACAAATATCTATGAGCGTGAACAATGGTTTGTTCTTGCCAAAAGTAAGCGTACCCCAGTAAAGCAGTTCTTCAGACGTGCGATTCTGAATCTTTTCAGGCATTCTCTGGAACAGACAACTCAAATGGCACGACGCGGTAGCACATTCAATTCAATACACTTCAATACACCTGAAGGAAAATCAACAGCACAGCCAAGCTCCATCGGTACAAACGCAAATACTAAATGCAGTGGAACCATGTCACCCTTTGGAGGATGAACAGATCGTTCATGGTACAGGCACATCAGTGGAAGGTCACATGTTTTCACATGGACTGCACACTTGGTGTCTGCCAGGTTGGAGGTCTGAGGACAATACATGAAGGAAAGGCCCTCCGGAGACCCAGGCCCTCTCAGCATGGTCATCTTTATCCCCCCAGCTTCATGTTGACATGCTGGATTATTCATAGGTTAACACTCAGTGATGTTTGCACGGTGGTCACAGCCTCGACAAGGGCTTACAGGCTCATATATATGGAAGGATAGAGACACAAGGTATACTTGATTCTACTGCATACTGTTTCGGTATACTGGCTCACCAAACCCCAGGTGCAGATGCATGCGTATTGATATCTAAACAAGGATAATAAGCATAAAGCATGGCAACAAGTTTGAGATCTCTGCCGTTTGAAAATGTCATACACGTCATACAGTAATAGATTACACAAGAACAGAATTCATTTGTGTTAAAATTCGGTTTCAAGCTGCTCATTGACTTTTCGTACCGGCAGGATGGCCTATGGTTATTTCTATAAATGAGAGATGGTTTGTGTTGAAGCTTTGTACATGACAGAGCTCAGTGAATCAGATCAATATTTTAAGGGTGTTTGGTGTTTCATTTCTGCCTTTCAAAGGCAGCTCTATTCACTGAGGGTATAAGAGTTGACGGTCTGCCAAGTACGTATTTTGAACAAACAATGCTGGCATGCTGAAAACTATTGGCCTACAAGTGCTATTGCATTGTCAGATGAAGAACACACTGAATTGTGAAAAACCCTGTATATCCTAGTTTGGTGTTTCCTATGAGTGAAGACTTTGATTTAATCAGACTCTCAGCCATGATGGAGCACGCAAGGAAGATATTGGAAGGCAATCATCAGGAAGCTGTATCATTACCATGGTAACAGACCCCTACATCCGGTTTCTAACAACGTGGGAAGAAGGAAAAAACATAACCAGCGATAGCAAATGAGCAAACACGAGTGGCCATTTAGAAAATAAGTCCGAAAGTTCTCGCACTAACACATAGGAAACAATGACATAAACATTCACAAACGAAACATACACACACATTTATACAACTTATTATTGGAGTAAATATCTGACATTCTCCTCAACACAAAATGCTTGAAACTTATCAAAACATATGTAACAAAAGCAAACTATGGAAGCAAATCAGTGACGTGATGTTTTAAATGGATTGAATACTTAATACTGAAGTTTAAATACCACCACATGTGTCGGTTTTGAAATACCTCCATTGAAATTTCTTTAGTAAACAAAAGTTGAAAACATATGTGAACTACCCCAAATTTGGGGGAATTGAATTTCACGATGCAAGTTCATCAGTCTGAATGTAGTTCTATTTGAATATCTGAAAATTGAATTTTTATTTCAATATTTGTACTTTTCTCAAGCTTTTGCTCAAGTCCATCTCAAGATGAAAGCAAGGGTTGGATTACAGGAGAGATGGTATAAGAAAGGACTTCTGCAGGGTGAAGAGAATCATTAGAGTCAACGCTGCAACTTCTCTCTGTCCTCAACAGAAACATCTTTCTTTTTCTTCACCTCTTACTCAGAGATACAAAGAGTTGGGGCGTGTAAAAAGGAAATAAAAGGGAAAAGAGAGACAGATAGTTGTTTCAAAGAGCAGGAGACACACTGTCTAGGAGTGTGTCAGGACATCCTCTTTCAATCAAAAGTCTGTCTGTGAGGTCTCTGGGCAAATGCTACTGAGTTCTACAAATCAATATATGCTCTCAAACCAGCTACCAGTGGCAGAAATTAAGCAGGGCACATGCCTCCCCAAGCACACACATACGCACGCTTTTCAAATGCGTGAGGGGAAAATGAAAGCGTTGTAGCTGCATGTATGTGTGCTGCGCTGCCTTTGTTGTTGTGTACTTGTTTACAGAGCGCCTGACAGAGCGGGGGTTTCCTCACGTGGAAGAGGAGACTCCCTACATGTGGCAGCACGCTGCTCCTTCTTACCCCTCCTTCCCTCCTGCTTTCCACTCTCAGCACACTCCACTTCTCAGCACACATGGCAGAGGGGGACTATCCCCTCTCCAACACCCACACTCATCCATAAAAGATCAGATACGCAGCGGGGGACCTGAAATATGAGAGAGAGAGAGAGAGTCTAGAGAGAGAGAGAGAGACACAGAGAGAGAGAGACACAGAGAGAGAGAGACACAGAGAGAGAGAGAGAGAGAGAGAGAGAGACACACACACACACACACACACAGAGAGAGACACAGAGAGAGAGAGACAGACAGAGAGACAGAGAGAGACAGAGAGAGTATGAGAGCATAATCATGTGTGTGATGCTCAAAGCTCGTTACAACTGTGCTTCACTAGATGCAAGCACACACTGTACAGTGTAGTTTACAAAACACATTCCTAAATATTCACATTCTATTCTAGTGGACGTTCCATATTAATGGTAAAAATCTCAGACAATTAAGCTACCCGTGCCAGAAAAGTACGTCTTGGTGCAAAAATATGACATCAATTCTCAGTATCAGAAGATTGTGAAGCCTTGAAAGAGGTTTTAAACTGTGTGTATTGGCAAAGGTTCTTGTGCCAAAGTTAAAATATCTTGTGGACTTACTGGTCATGCTCTTGATCTAATTGCACATCTTGCGTATTGAAGTATGATTGTGAATTTTATATGAAATGTATACATATATTTGTATATATATGAGCAGGGAAACTTGCTCAATCAAAAAGCGTTCTACTGTTGACTCCCTCTCCAATCCAAACTCTCTCCTCTCCCAGAGAGCAGCCTCTAACCTCCAGCCCCCAGGGTCTCCAGCCCCCAGGGTCTCTAGCCCCCAGGGTCTCCAGCCCCCAGGGTCCCTGAAGCACAGAATAACAACAGCAAGAGACTGAAAAAATCAGTGTGATCGATCCCTGGTCAATGTGTCTGAGTGCACCTGTAGCCATGCAGGACAGTTGATCACCCTTCATTAGGGTAGAAAATCACTGTACAATAACTGATTCAGCTACTTTCTTTTGTCCTGACAAGGGCAAAAAGACCACCAACTTACATTTACTCTTATTGTAGTGGCAAAAAGCACAGACACACAGGCACAAAGACGCACTCAGATACTAACCGTTGTTCCAACCACTCAGAGACCTCTTGGGGAGAGAATCATTAGATGGAGGCTGCAGTTCTGGTCATTTGGGGGGCTGTCTCTGCTGAATGACAGGTGAAAGGGCCAGTCAGATTCAACGTGACGTCTGAGCAGCCCCTCAGGGGCCCTGCGCTTGAGAAGGTCTGGTGTGATGGAGAGATTAGACCTGACCTTACCAGTTCTCTGCAGGACTCTCTGTTCACAAACTCTCGCCTCTTTCAGAGTGAGTGGCAATTTTCCCCTATGAACAAAACACATTTTCAAAGTGAGTTTGTGAAAAGCATTTTTTTCAGAATATGAAAGTGTTAAAATACACCTCACAGTACAACAGGGATGATTATAAAGAAAAACTGCCTCATCTCAAAACGCCTGCCATTTGTGGCTTTGTATGTTTGATAGAATGACTGTCTGTGACAACAATGAAGGAATCATTTGAAAATCCATTTAGTTGAGACAGGGTGGGAGAAATGTCTCTGAATATATAAGTATGCACAATTCATATTATACCAAATATGACATGCAAAAATAAAGTGGAGCAGACATTTTGTATTCAACAAGCTGTCCATTTCTGTCATTGAGGAACAATAAAAACGTATTGACAGTAACACATTCTCTTTTTTGCTGCTTGCTATGCTTCAAATGTTTATGGTTCAACAGACCAAAATGTTAAGCATTTCATGAGTTTGAAAGGCTCTCAACAACATTCAATATATGCAGAGTGCCTCTTTATATAGCAATCAGTCTACTCTTGCACTTCAATCAGCATGAAGAATGATAGAATGATTTCACCTGACTAGTACTCAACACGCATATGAGCTGATGATATTAGTGAAAGGTTAATGAGGGTTTCGTGATTTTGGTAAATGAATCTTTTTATTCCAAATGCATCTGACCCAACCTACAGTCCTGGGATTTCTGAAGAACACATCCTAAAGACAATTCCTGTACTCAGATCTTCAAAACGGCCTCAATGACTGCATCTAAACTGCCATGCATTCCATTCGGTTTTGATGTTACGGCAACATTCAAACAACATTGAGCTGCATTCAACATGAAATATGATGAACCCCAACACATTAGTCCACAAACACATTTCTCCAGTCAGAACCATTATCAATTACCTCCATCTGTGAGCAGATGTGGGCACGTGGATTGGCCACCTCTCTATTGTCATCATGGGAGCTTAGTTTACACTGATGCGTCTGAGTGCAATGCGTTCATTTACCCTGATATGGATGAGTGCAGCGGGGTGTCTTAGTTGATAGCAGAGGGGTGAGAGACATCAGCAGATTGAGGACTAGCATGGCTCTGTGTTAGTCTGAGTGGACCCCCTCACGCACTTCCTCTCCCCGGTTCTGATGGTCTGGGAGGTAGTCAGCTACTGATGGGATCATCCAATCAGCCTTACTGAACCTCTGTTGTTGCACCAGGTCTCTGGTGATGAAGTGAGGGTGATGGCAGACGACCGCAATCGTCTAAGGACAGTCTGATAAAGCCTGAAGCTTCTGTGGCAATCAGGAGAGGTGCAAGAGAATGTTGTTGGAATAGAAATGAATGACGAATGAGCAACCATGTCATTGAAAGGTATTTACTGTAGTCTACCAACACTTCCCACAGCAATCTGCATAATCAATCTGCATCTCCCCACTCTGATCTTCTCAGAGGGCACCCAAGACTCACTTCTTAGTCTAACACGGCCCAGGAAGAGTCCATGTATAAACATGACTTTTCTAGTCCCAGCTACATCCATATCCTTTGTGCACCCAAAGCCACCAACTCACAACAGATGGTCCCACGATGATGATGTAATCCTGTCTAGGCAACTGCCTGTGTGTTAGACATCTTTATTAGCGCGGATGGCCATTTCTGGGTAGACAAGTAATTTGATGAGCCATTAGCTCGGGTTGTTAAGCTTGGGACAGGACCCAATCCTCCGGGGGATTCCCCTCCGCCAACCGGCTCCTGAGTAACATCATTGTGAGATTGGTTTCCTTGGTGACAGGGGTTGGTTGGAGACTGGCACTGACCATCTCAGTGACAGCAGGGGTGGATTACAGCCTTAGTCAGCCTAGTCTTTTAACCCTACCATATGCAGCATGGGAGTCAGGCAAGGCTGGCTGGCTGTGCCTACTGAGTGGAATGTGCAAGTGAAGGAAAATTGTCTGCATAAGCAAATGCATGTTGTGATCACAGGAAAACCAGCACCTGGGAACCTTCTGCTTTCTGCTAGACCAGCCTGCGTTTGAAAAATTGCAGTAGAAAAGCAATTAATCAGGCTCTGTCATATTTAACACGCACTCACTGATGCGTCCCCATGCATGCCTCTATGTGTTTTTTCCTCCTCTGTGTTTACCGCACCTCCTTGCATCTCTTCAATTAGGTATCCATCTGCTATTGGTTCCCTGAACATCATTCACCATTCAAAGCTGTTCCAAAACCCTACCAGAAACAGTGATGATTTAAAAATGCTTACAACAGATGCCGATTATAGCCAATTGTTGCCTTCGCTTGCCTTCATGTATTTTTCTTTGTGTGGGCTTGAAATCGTACTGTTTCACATACCCCATAAGGTCCATGAGTCAGCCTTCTGGACACACACATTCTTTTGATATTACAGCTCTGGAAAAAAAAAGTAAGAGAACACAACACCTTTTTCTTTCTCGTCCAAAAACCTTTAGAAGGACGCTTCTGAGTGAGGAAAAGAAAGGTTCAACTTGCAGTGGGCCTCTTGAATTTAACCCTTCTGTTACTCACTGTTTTTGTCTGGGGAGAAATGAACAGGTAAGACACATTCACTCACAAACACACACCACGTCTTCTTATGATTTATACATCATGCGATTAAGCCTTTATTGTGGACAGGGTAGCTGATGTTTGAACCATATTAATTGATCAAAGACATGAAAGACATCTAGCTAACTTTGTTAGGAACATAAACAACAGCTCTTCCTAACACTCTCCTTATTCCTGGCGCTAATATTCATGCTCAATCAACTGTCTGACAGACACAGCCTGATTTGCTGTTGTGTCTATTAAGACTTTTGCCTAACAGATAATAAGCGCGAGAATTTAATTGCTTTGAAGTCAAATGTGAACAGACGTGGTGGCTTTGGTAATTGAATGTTTCAGTCTGCAACCTGTCCCAGGCACCCAATTCTTCTCATCCTATAACCTCTGGATCCAACATTTCAAATATAATGGATTCAGAGTTAATGAAAGGTCTGTCTGTCTCCCCCTTGTGTCTCCCCCTCCCACCGTCACGGTCACCCACTGAAACTCAGATGCTGCTTGATGAGCAACTCTTTCGTACTCTTTGTACAAAGGAGGAGTGGGAGGGTGGGGGTGATTACAGATGTTGTTTTTGTTCACAAGAGCTTCTCGACAGGGTGCACGCCCCCAACCCAATTATCTTGTTGTGACCAGCTAATGAGGGTGGAGCTGGGTTAATCCACCCATTTGCATATTGTGTGAAAACCACACAATTGTACGTAAATGAGACATGCATCATGTCCACCCCGTACTGACTGTTTAGGTTGTGTATCGTGGAGAGGCTGAGTGACAGCGATGGGGTCATAGGATGGAAGCAAGGAATTTAATACTGACAGAGACAAAAAGAAAAGAAGGTAGAGCAAGTCAATAGTCACACTGACTTACTACAGTTCATTGATTGATACATTAACATATCGCCTTCTTCACGTCAATAAAATGGGATGAATTATTTAGCAAATAATCTTTGCAAGCAGCAACGTAATGACAGACTTATCGTGCCCCCTTTCTGTGTTCAAGTGAAAGTAGGCTTCAGGTTGCTTTCATGCAACCTTGTATTTGATCAAGTCATTCATGCACAACACTGTTAAACCACTATTCACACCATCACAGAAATCCTATCCCCTCAACCCATTCTGTCTCAGTACATTGAAATGAGGTATGGATACAGTCATTGTGAAGCTAGTCACGTCCTCACAGAGTAGTGTCATTATGTTATGTTTGGGATGCGTGCAGAGATCTACGCGTTTCCCTGATGTTCGAAGTGCTCCCGCGGGGTCCGCAGCCAGAAGGGTGTCCCACAGCACTCAGCCTTCCCTCCAGAAGCACGTCCAGAGGCCCATCATGCTAACAGCTCCTTGAATACCTCAGACAGCTTCTTTCAGGTACCTATCGATTACCCATAATGTCCCAGCTGCTTAGCCATGACTCAACATCCTCCACCTCTGACTCTGAGATATTGCCTTGTCTAATGCACTGACCTTGAACACCAGGTAAACAAATACATCCCCTTTGCGTAATTTTAACCACAATGGGTCCTCCTTGTTTTAAGGTGAAGTTCTATGAGAATGCAATGCTGTTTTATGCTTCCATTTTTTTTCCCCCACAGACCATAATTTGAAATTCAGCTAATATGATGCAGTAATAGGCCTGGCGGTTCGAAAAGGCCAGCTTCCCTGTGGAGTTGAAAGCACAGGACAGAATGTGGTAATAGTTCTTGAAACCCTGTGAACAGCAGTGGAGTTGCTACTGGACGACCTGCTGGGGGGGAGGCAGTGCAAGTGATTTCTCAGGGTTGATAATTGCTTAGTCCTTTTCCCTGCATTATATAAATTACGCAAGGGACAAAAATAGAGAGGCTGGGTCCCGTCCACCTCTGCGTGCCAGTAAGGGTGATAACTTCACAGGGACATGGTGTAGCTACACAGCCTGGAGGAATCACCGCACGGAGACACTCTCACAGGGATGAGGTTTACCAGGTGATGGGATGAGCTTCTAGTGAGACTTGAAGTCAACACAACACAGGGATGACTCTTACAAAAGGCTCACTATCTCGAAAAGAAATAAAGCTGTCTAGAACTACTTCTCAAACTGTGCATATTGTATATGGCCACGTAAATGTTCAAATGTATCTCTTATTGGAAAAAGGCATAAAAAGGTGCTACTTTTAACAATGCATATAGAGATTTACTGAGCTAAAAGCTAGTAAATGAATTGTAAAAAGTAAGTCCAAGTTTATTCCCACAGTATACTACAACTTAAGAAAGTGCTCCAATGTGTATTGGGTTTGAAACACACACATACAGTACAGTGTTCTGGCAAGTGTCCTCTGAACCAGAAGCACAATGGATCAATAAGACTGACATGGGGGAGAGGGACATCAGAGGCTGAGAAAGAGAAGAAACAGGCTTTCAATCTAAATGCAAATCCCATGTGTCCCGCTGTGAGGGGTCAACATACTGCTGGCACTATGCATGAGGAGTTACCACCTGGCCACACCCATTCTGCCCACCAAGTCTGGTCACCTGTCAACAGCTATGTGTAAGGCATCATTCACAACAGTCTGGAAGTAGGGAGGGAGAGAGAGAGGAGAGAGAGAGTCATGTAAGGGGTAAGTGACAAAAGGATTTCCGGTCAAAGGTTTCTGAGAAAACAGCAGGCTTTTTGCCTCGCATCCTAGGTTGGTTGATGGAATGAGGACATTTTGTGGAAAGAACATGACATCCTTCTAAGACCCCAGGGTACAAAACAGTCGTCTCGCTCAAGCAAACCTGCTTTGAATGACGGAATGAATAACGTCTTTTAGTACAAAGAAATCTCTCTATTTTCCAGTTTTCGACAAGAAAACACAGCAGGGCAGGACTAGCGACAGGGAGCATTCCTGTCATCCCAAGACAAGTCCTTTTACTACAGTTTTTCTTAATTAACTAAGGAACGTTTATTTTCATTGAGTATTTCTCCAGCAGAAGACGTAAGGCTTGGTAAGTCATGCTGACTTCAATCAGCCGTGGGTGTCCCCTTTCTTCCTACTGTGATCATGTGATCAAACTAGAGTAGCCTTATCTAAAACTCCAGCCAACCGTCCAGTTTCCTCTACACAATCTCAAATACAAGTCAAGGCATGCTTTGGTGCATATCTGCAAGCTTTTAGCCTTACACATTTCTACGTCTGTACTTTCCAACTTCTAAGTTAAATGAAAAAGTCACAACAACACACTAGAGTCTCCCTGTTTCTATTAAACCTCAAGAATAGTAACTCCATTGGAGAGCTTTTTACATCTGAGACAGGGGACTGGAAAAGCAATTAACAGGCAGATCTTGTTCCTGTTCAAACCTCTTGCTAACACCCTTTGCACTCTTTTCTCTCTCTGTCTCTCTCTCCCTCCCTCCCTCCCTCCCTGCCTCCCTCCCTCCCTCCCTCCCTCTCTCTCTCTCACACACACACACACACACACACACAACAGCATAGCTTTATTATATAGTATCAAAGACGCTCTGCTCCATGTTCAAACTCTCTGTGGGTTGATGCATAGCCTTTTCTAAACTTAAAGCGTTTAAATAAAATATGACCTCATATTCCATTATTAATTATTAATTGAACTGTCCTCATAAGATCCAGGGGCTTGCAGTTCTGACCAGGGCCAGCTATTTCTCCCCATTGTTTTTCTGTCTCCATCAGACATGGAAATCTCCATCTGCTGGCATCCAGCCAGCCCTTCATTCACAGACACGAATCTGGACATAACAACGGCATGGATGCTGTGCAGGGAGAAGAAAACCTCACCTTACCTAATGCCATCACCATTACTTGCCTGCTGAGGGTCCAAATGAATTGCCACAGGGATCACTACTGTATTGACATGACATATTCATCAAGAATCTTACTGAAGCACATCTTAGCAGTTGGTATAGGGCCAGATGGAAAGGATGTTTTTACTGTTTGTGAATGTGCTGTGCTGTGTTTTGTGTGAGTCCTTGTATGAAAAGATGGTTAGTCAGTGGAGTGGCCAGAAATCCGACAATGTGATCTAGAGAGTGTGAGACTATGACAGCAGTGTTTGTGTGCTTGTTGGCCAAGAGATATAATGTGCTCCCAATGTGTACCATGCTGCTTGGCTGCATCCTTTCCAACAGATGCTTCAGTTATTGAGAAGGTTGTCAAGGTGATTGTGCAGTGACACTAGGAAGTCAGCCACTCATCTCAAGGCAGAGTGTGTGCACAGGTAAAGTCTGTGTGAATGCTAGTGTCCTCATCTCAACGTACACAGTCCAGTAATATTATGTAACTTCTAACTGCAAACGAGGAACCAACACACTGTCACGGAACTGTATCGTGACAATACAAGACATCTTATCAGGATCATTAGGCTAGTACCGTACTGTATTCATGAACACTTTTCAGTTATGATGAATAATGGATACTGTACTTTAGATACACAGACACACCCAACCAAAAAACAATGAATACATGTGTTAATACAATATCCAAACCCTATTATTGTTTTGTTTACTCTCCGAGTATCCCCGACATCAATTTCAAAAGCAGACTGGAGAATTTTTCTTCTTGAAAGCTAAAACCACACCTCATTGAGAAACCCAGGGGAGTTTAAGCCTCATTACAAAAGTCATAAAGAATGGAAACAGAGGAACAGATTGCTGAGAGAGAACTGGCCCTGCCACCCAGAGACTGCCACACTGCTGCAGCAGGTAACCTTGGTCACCTCTGGATATAGGGCAGTCGAAGCCACATGAGATGCGAAGTTCAATAGCTGCATCCTGCTTCACTCTGTCCTAAACAGCATGAGTGAGCTTGATGACCTGGCAGTGAAGTCAACAGGATGCCTCTCTCCCAGAGGTCGGTGGTGGTAGATACGACTCACTGATTCAGAAGGGCCGACGGGGGGATTCTGACAGGCACAAACAAGTCGCCTCCCATCCGTCTCATTCTCAACATCCCTGTGCTCCTGGTTTTTGACCAGTCGTTTCTGTGAGCTGCCATTGGCACTTCAGTCCCACCTTCTTTCTGCCTTTTGTCTCATGAGTAATGTGTCTGCCTCAGCACAGAAGAAAGCACCACTCCATCACGCAATACTTACTTTCGTTTTCAAGCACATGCACACACGCAAATACTCACACATACACACACACACAAAATACACAGACGGACAAACGTGCACACAAAAACTAAAACACTAGAGCAATTTTACACACACACCAACATATTCCTATTCCCTTACACATCTCCACAGTTTTTTCTGTGCTACTGCCATGTACCTCTCTCTAACAGTGACCAAGAGCCTGATTCATATTTAGCACTGCGCCCGCGGCAGCCACTGATTAGCTGGGCGGAGCCATGCAGTCTAATGCTGCCGGGTGTCTGCAGTGGAGCCCATCGCTCACATTATGCAGCGCGGGTTCTGACCTCACATCTGAGTGAGAAAGTTCTAGAAAAGAGGAAACAGAGGAGGCAATATCCACTTAAAATGTTCCCCTGGTCAGATCTCTGACGCTAAGATACGAATATCCCATCTCACAGCTCCAATCCTGACCATCACGAAGTGGTAATGAGACGAGACCCCAGGTCAGATGTTAACCACCACCTCCAATTATAATAAAGGGCTGAAACACAAGCTCCCCTTCTCCTGTGGAACTCTGCTCAGAAGAGAGTCTCTGGGAGCTGGTATGAGTAATTCGACCATGATCACAGTAAGGAATGAGAATGTGAGGTGATGTGTTTAAAAGGCTGTCAAACTCACGTTGTTCTAGGAAGAGAGAGAGCCGTCTAACAGTGCTTGTAATACTCTAATAAGAGAGGTTCTACATCTGCTGCTATGGTCCAGTTGGTTTCATATCAATGCACTAATAAGGCTGAGACACAGATGTTGGTTGCCCATCTAAGGATTTACAGTACTGCCTCCAGGGCTCAACATAAAGAAGATGTCAGAATGAATACCCTCAATCCACATACTGTACATTTTCCTCTAACAACTCTAAATAACAGCCCATGGTAACAACCTCAAAAAAGGGTACCACGTCAATCAATGTGTACGTGAACATGGGCCCCTTGTCTCTTCAAGGAGCAGAACAAACGGAGACGAAATGGCTCCTGGAAAGGACTGGAGGAGGGAGTAGCGAACAGCGATCTCTTTCTTTCTCAAAAAAGAAATACAAAGTTTGAATTACAGTTGAGGTACACGGAAAGAAGAAAGCAGGCAATAGAATTCATCAGAAACTTTGAAGTGTTTAAAAAACGATTATATTGCAGCAAGGTGCTAAACTGTGCTTTGATTAGATTCTCTCTCCCAAAGGAAAGCATGATGGGGCTTAATCTAGCAAATAATCAATATAAACTTAATAGCCTCTTAAATATTGGCCTTGTTTTCACCTTCTGAGTCACACAAGTTACAACTGTTTCAAATGTAAAAGTACTTTACTGCCACCTGTGGGCAGCACTGATAACTGCGTTTCACAAAACTTCAAACAAGTTGCTTGTTACTTCGCTAACGTCCTATTTCTGTACCTCTACAAGCCATTGGTGTCAGTTAGTTGCTGTCATTAATCTATTCAGCTGTGTCATGATGGCTGGCAAGACTCACGCTGAGCCAGCGAAGACCTGTGGCTCTTTCCTGGCTCAGCGCTCAGTGACCAGAGTCCAGGTTGAAAGAAATACGCCGTCTGCTTCTCCACAGGAAGCCAACTGATAGCCACCTGACTGAAAAGCAGTACAAATCCAAACGTAAACAAACCATTTTCAATCATGGCAGAGTAACACGTGTTGCAAGAAATGTCTTTAGCAACCTTGTACTCTGGTGTAAATGCGGTACATTGATAATGCCTGCAGCGCACAGCTACGGGAACTGACTTATCAATCATTAATTTGAATGAGTTTAGTATGGCAGCCTCAGAGGTCAAAGTCATGACTTAATGCTCTGAAGGAATTCTTGAATCCATGTAAACACACGGCGTTACCCTCTAGGAATCATTCAAACAGACCTGCTAGCAGAAGCAACACCGCACGACACAGCTCACATTGACATCAAGTCTTAAAGAAAATGGCTGAGCGTAAAACTACACTGGAAATGGAACTGAGTTGCCCCATCTGTGTAGACTTCTACCAAGACCCAGTGAGTCTGAGCTGCCTGCACAGCTTCTGCCGCTGCTGTCTGAAAGCAGCATGGGGTGTGGGAAACAAACGAGAGTGCCCCGTCTGCAAACGCAAGTTCTCCAAGGAGATTTATCAGCCCGACTTCAAGCTGGCCAATATCATGGAGGCTTTCCTGAGGAGCGAAGGCGCTCAGGGAGCAGGCGAGGGTCATTCGGTGGGGCACGGAGCGTGCGTCACTCATGGAAAGAAGCTCCGAAAGTTCTGCGGGGAGTGCTCGGAGCTTCTGTGTGCGGCGTGTGCAGAGTCGCATTCCGAGCACACCCACCTGACCATCGAAGAGGCTGCAGAAGCGTGTAAGGTAATGTGCTGGCTGGAAAACAGCCCATCGCGATGCTGCGTTCTGCGGGTTCTTATTTCGGAAAGACTACACAACAACATGGTGGAGGCAATAGAAAACAGATGCTGTACTTCGATTACAAGTTTGAACGAGATCCAGAAGTGTTGCTCCTTGTCGTCCTCATGTCGTAGACCAATGTACAATGATCAGGACAACGCTCACCGCATTCTAGCTTGAAACCTTCGAACTCATCCACATCTTCCTTGCATGTCTTGCTTCCAGAGTAAACTGAGTTCTGTGCTGAAAGCACTTGGCGCTCGGGCAGACTTGAATCCGGTGGAAGACGCAAGCAAAAACGCAGCACTGTTCATCAAGGTATGATGTACAGCAGGGCATTGCAATGACTGACCTGACGACTTGCCTCTCACAACGTTTAATATATCCCTCCACCACTCTACCGTTGAATCTCTTCTCCTCCCCATCTCACCACCTTCTTTTGCCGTTTCCGCTGCCCCATTCCTCTCTTCATCTTTCATGTATTTCTCTGTCTTGTTCTCTGTCTTTCTCTGTCTTTTTCTCTCAATCTCTCTCTCTCTTATTCACGCACACTTTCTCTCTCTGCCTCCTCTTACCCCTCCTTCTCTCCCTGCCCCAGAACCAGGCCCTGGAAACAGCGGGCCAGATTCGAAGAGAGTTTACCCAGCTGCACCAGTACCTGAAGGAGGAGGAGGAGACCAGGCTGGCGGCTCTGAAGCAGGAGGAGGAGAAGAAGACAGCATTACTGGCTGAGAGGACGGCCCGTCTGACCAACGAGATGGCCTCGCTCTCTGAGAAGATTGCTGACATAGAGAACAAGATGGAGACTGATGCAGTCTCGTTCTTAAAGGTTCCTCTCTCGCTTGCTCGCTCTCTGTCTCACACACGGTCTCTACTTTCAACAACTTTGAATGTTCCAGATATATCAGAGTTTCACAGTAAAGAAAAAACAAACATGTATTTTCAATCATGTTTTTAAATATGTTTTAGGTGTACAGAGACCTTCAACACAGGTAAGTGATATTCCAGGGATAGGTAATTAGTTCATTTTCTATTTATTTAGGTCCTGCAGCAGTCTTCTAATAACTTGGGCTATCTGCTCTATTAGGACCCAGCAGAGCATAACAGAGCCAGAGCCCGTCTCCGGGTCCCTGATAGATGTGGCCCAACACCTGGGCAATCTAAGGTTTAAGGTGTGGAAGAAGATGCTGGATAAAGTGACGTACAGTGAGTACCAATTAAATATCAGTATCCTGTTCAGTAAATCATTGATAAAGGCACAGCACCATCGCTAGCGGAGCGGTTATACATTACCTTTCCAGGCCGAACTCCGGTGTATAGGAAACAATCCGACCTTCGTTCCATAGTAAATAAACAACGTCACTTGTTCATATCCGATTCCGTAATCCATATTCAGAAATGCATTGCCTACTATTTGCTCTGCCAGACTAAGAAGTAATTGATACTGGTCACTGGCGTAGACTTTAACTATGGACGAGAGATGTATGACATTTAAAAATGATCGCGATTACATTCGAAATTACGGTCGTACTTGATCGGGAGGAGTGCACTGCAAGGCCATTAGGAAATACGTAGCGGCTGCTGGCCACGTGAAGTTGACATTCAAATCAACAAAATGACTGTGACGAACCCTGAACATGACCCTTACCCCATGTTTTTTCTTCTCGAAAAACACACACAACAGAAACTGGTGATTCATGGTTTGAACGACCCAACATTCTGATTACCTATTTATTTGTCGTCTGGTGCTATACCTGAGTCTGTAGAAAGTGGTGAATCATTTTTTGTCGCTGATGGAAGGTGCCCAGTCAACGTAATCTGTGAACATAGCCCGTCTTGTTTTACACCCATCTAACGTGAATGCACATTGAAACTAAGCACAACGTATTAATAGGTAATATCCAATCCAGGTTATATCTTAACTGAGCTTGTGCATCTAACGGTCACCTTACATTTCTCTACCAGCGCCTGTGACCTTCGACGTGAATACAGCTCACGCTGACCTGCTCATCTCTGGAGGTCTTTTGGAAGTCCAAGATGGACGGGTGTCCCAGGACGTACCTGATAACGCTGAGCGCTTTGACAGTTCCATCAGTGTGCTTGGTTCCGAAAGCTTCAGTTCTGGCACACACAGTTGGGAGGTAGAGGTGGGGCCTAAGAAAGCATGGACTCTGGGTGTGGCCAAAGAGGGTGTGACCAAGAAGGGCAGTGTAACCGTCAGCCCGAATGGTGGGATCTGGGCGGTGGGCCTGTGGAATGGGACAGAGTTCAGTGCAGGGACAGCCCCTCTGGGAACCCCTCTAACCTTGAAGAAAAAACCGCAGAAGGTCAGGGTTCAGTTAGACTACGACAGAGGGGAGGTGTCATTCTATGATTCCAGTGACATGTCTCTAATATACACGTTTAAGGACAGCTTCAAGGAGAGGCTGGTCCCCTACTTTTCTCCCTGCCTGAACTGTGATGGCAGCAACCCTGGTTCTCTAAAGATCTGCCCTGAGAATGTATGTGTCACTGTCACCCAAACAGAACTCTCTAAGAAGACTATTCAACCATAAAGTACTGGGTGTCCCATACATTCCTATGGTTTCTTTGGTGGTTAAGTGTTTGGCTGTAAATGTATTCCGTGACTTTATGATTTCAATGTGATTTTTATCAACCATCCTGATAAGCGTTCAATAAAACATGTTTGGTAAATCCTCTGTTTCTGCGAGTGGCATTTGACCTGTCAACGGCAACAGCAACTCACTCAACCAGTCCAACAGCATCTACCCTTGATTGAATCTGTATGGTGAGTCACCATGAGAAACTTAAACTATTCTGCAGCCGTTTGTTTGTTCCTCATACAACGTTGGCACTCAAAGACACTCCATGATGGCCACCAAACCCTGGCTCCTTGAAGATGACATGTCCTGCCCTGTGTGCTGTGAGATTTACTCGGACCCTGTGGTGCTGGAATGTAGCCACAGCTTCTGCAGGGGGTGCCTGGACACCTACTGGATGGACCTAGCCATAAAACCGTGCCCCGTGTGCAGACAGATCTCCTCCACCAGCTCCCCAACCAGCAACCTGGTTCTCAGAAACATAGTGGAGACCTGCACCAAGGATAAAATCAAAATCGAGGAAGAGAAGAACGAAAGCCGTGTGTCGACGGTAGAGCGAGAGAGCGGTGGAAATAAGGAACGTGGCGAGAGGAGGGTGTCACTGAACGAGGAGGTGGAGGCTCGCTGTGCTCTGCATGGAGAGAAGCTGCTGTTCTTCTGCATGGAGGACAAGGAGCCTCTGTGTGTGGTGTGTCAGACAGCCAGGAAACACAGACTACACCTGCTGTGCCCTTTGGAGGAGGCTGCCCAGGACCTCAAGGTATAAACAGACACTCCATCCCATTACCACTGTGCCACTTGTCAGTTGGTGTGTGTTTGCCTGATAGAATTTTTACGTTTGATCAAAGACACGATATGATGCTAGAACCAGTCTGACAGGACTGGCAGGGTAGCACAGTGATTTCTGTTTTCTACAGCGACTGGTTTTGTACCAGTCGCTGTAGAAAACAGAAAACGTATTCTTGAACCCATTCTGCTGTGCTGTCTTTTTATTATTCGCCCATTGTTTGTAGGTCTGAAGGAGCTGCAATGAGGTTGGGTCAGAACAGTCAGAACAATGTCTCTAAATGAACCAATTTGAATCAGGTTAAGGTTGAGTTTGGAAACATACAGCTTCTTTACTTTACTATACTTTCACAACCTTTTGCCAGTTTATGCAAGCCAATGTTTGGTTTCACACTCTGCGAATGGCAGAGATTGTGAAAAAGCCGGAGACAGGCTGACAGACAGGCAGACAGACAGGCTTTTGGTGCTATATATACAGCAGGCATGGGAGGAGAAATAGTGAAGGCTCATATCTTCTTATTTTCTACCTGTTTTCATGTACACACCTTATTTACCCTTGGGTCCAGGGATGAGCAAACATTTACCACTTTAACAGAAACGTGTAGGCGTCGTGCAGTGTGCACTCAATTCGTGTAATTGTTTTAAGTGGTTCGAAATTAGTTCTAATTCATTTCAAGCTATCATTAGTATATTAGCGAACACTGAAATCCAAACCACAGTGTTACTTGTCAAGATGTGATTGTTGGCTCCGTTTTTCTACTAGAGTGACTTCATTTAATATATATATATATATATTGTTTTTCTGTAACAGATTGAATTCAGAGCCTGTCTTTCCCCTTTGAAGAATAAATTGAAGACTTTTCAAAAAGTAAAGGAGGATTGCGACAGAACAGCACAGCACATCAAGGTTAGAACTCGAACATTTTGAGAACCAACTACTTGCAACTTTGGTTTTGAGACCATAAGGACTGTTAGTGTCTAGTATAGTATTTGTAGACAGTAAACTTTTTTTTTTTACATTTTGAACTCCTAGTATCAAGGCAGTCAAACAGAGAAGAAGATCAAACAGGATTTTCAGGATCTTTATAACTTCCTGTGGCTGGAGGAAGCATGTAGTCTGTCAGCCCTTGCAGAGGATGTGGACGTCAAGTCATTGATCATGAAGGAGAAGGCTGAGCACCTGAGCAAGATGGTGGCATCGCTCTCCTGCACCATTAACGAGATTGAACAGAAGTTAGACTTCAGTGATCTCTCTTTCCTACAGGTAATACTCTTTCATTTTACCAGCACTCTTAGAATACAATATGTATATATTTTCAATAGAAAGTCATGCATATCTTTTCCCCCTAGACTTATAAGACCACCATGGAAAGGTATGTCCAATCACTCATATCAGTGTGTCTTTGGCTATTGTGGGTATTTATTACTAGGAGTCTTTAATGTATGTTCTAAATCTTCAGGTCCAAATGCACTCTGCCTGACCCAGAGCCTATCTCTGGGTCTCTGGTAGACGTGGCCAAACACCTGGGTAACCTGAAGTTCTCAGTCTGGGAGAAGATGCAGCAGACAGTCCAGTATTGTTAGTATCCGTACCAGAAAAAGACACGCATAAATAGTGCAACACAAGATTAAAGGGATTTAGTTGATGCACTTCTGTTGAGATGTATTTGTTTCCCTTCTGTCTGTCTGTCTGTCTGTCTGTCTCAATATCCTCCAGTCCCAGTAATCCTTGACCCCAACGCAGCTGCCCCCTGGATCTCTCTGTCTGATGACCTCACCAGCATGTGTCACCATGAAACCCATTCCCTGCCTGACAACCTGGAGCGATTTGACCAGTGCGTTTGTGTCCCGGGGGCCGAGCCTTTCTCATCTGGCCGCCACTGCTGGGAGGTGAATGTGGGTTCCAAGACCCGCTGGGACCTGGGGGTCCTGAAGGAGAGCGTGTGGAGGAAGGGCATCCTGATCGTGAACCCAGCCCATGGGTTCTGGGCCCTGTCCCTGAGGGACGGAGGTCAGTACAGCGCCTGCACCATGCCATGGACCCAGCTCACCCTCAAGAGAAAGCCCAGAAGTGTGAAAGTGTGTGTGGACTACGACAAAGGAGAGGTGTCCTTCTACGACCCAGCTGACATGTCCCTCATGTACACGTTTGAAGACGAGTTCACAGAGAGGCTGCTGCCCTACTTCTCTCCCTGTGTGAACGATGCCGGTCGCAATGCCGAGCCCCTGAAGATTTGCCCTGCCAAAGTGTCTGTGGTCATTGGCATTGGGGAGGATGAGCAAAAAAAAGAATGGAAATAAAACGGGAAAAAATACATGTAAAGCTTTTTCCTGTCTTCCTGTTATTTTCTGTTCTTGTCTTTTAATTGGCTGTACATTAAACAAAGATGATTTTCTGTTAAAAGAATGTTATACTGTGTATGAATTAGGAAATATTGCTATGTATACTCATGGACTACTGATTATATCTGACAAATAAAGACTTCATAAAATAAAGTAAACATGACTCATGACATTGCCGAAGGATAAAGGACAAAGAACATTATCCGCCTCAGGCCTTGATAGCATCGGTCTAATAGACAGTAAACACGACTCGTGGAAAAACATCACAATACTAGCCAATAACTTGCATAACCCTGTGGCTCTCTGTGTGTAAACAGAATAGACTATAAAAGCAAGGGTTGTCTCAGTGAACTTCAGTCTCTCTGAATCCCACATAGCTAAGTCCACCTTCTACCAAGAGAAGAACGATGAAAGCTTACCTGTTATTACTGCTGCTGCTGCCGATGCTGTGCACAGGTAAGGCACACACACACGCTCACACACACACACGCACACACACACACACATTGTTCTACATACAGACCCACATGTACTTACACACACACACACACAAAACATGTCCCGTCATACCTACAAAGCAGGCAGGAGCATGAACCCGGAGATCTGCTTTCCCTACTGTGCTGCAGCTCAACAGTTTTCCATTGAGTGCTATGGTGAGGACTTCCTTATGGTGAGGAACCAGCTGCTCCAGTGCTCTAGCAAAGTAGAGCAAGCCTGCTACACCAGGAGTAAGTAACACTTTCCCTTCAAGAGCAGCCAGGATAACCTAGCGTATAAAGCAAGGACACGTCTTTTGAATATTTGTGATATTTATGAGGAATATACTACCAATGGTAGTCATTGTTTCGTGCCGTAACCTCTGGTGGATTCTCCTCTCCTAGAGTCTGGAGAGAAGGGGTGTGCCAGACTGGAGTTCTGCGATCGTCCTGGGTGGTCATGTTGCTTCGAGAACAGATGTAATGCTTAGAAAGCCACAATGTCATAACTGTTGAATAATGTGTACAACAAATTGTCAATGTTAGTCCATTCATCTTCATGTCATGTGTCATCCCACAATAAAGTGAAGATGGGTATTTAGTATGAGTGTCATGTCCACTTATTCTTGAAAGGGATGTGCTTTAGTGTGTCCTGTAGAGGGTTTTTTCCTTCCCTGTTCCCGGTTCTTTATGTTGGAACTATCAGTTCTAGTGAGTCAGCAGGGCAGGATCTAGACAGATATATGTTTAGAGCCTGTCTCTCTGTCTCTAGGGGAAAGTCCAACTGCATGGTATCAGATGGTTCAAATCGATACAGACCCAGACAGAACTTAGAGTTCTAGAACCCATAAACATATATGGCTGGAGGAGAGTTAGAACGACAAGGGAACTTCTTTCACAAAAAACATTCCTTCTCTTTTTAAATGTCACCTTTATTTTAACATTTGACCATCACCAATGTGTGGCAGTAAAACATTGTCGTCTAAAACAGTTTAAAATGTTTTTTTCCTTTTTTTTTTTTTAAATCTTCAGTATTTTTCTGTCGTTTGACAGGAATGCATGAGAGACAAATTGGCTCAAACATTGTTACGTGAAACAACTTTTTTTTCTTTCTTTTTTTTGTCATCAGTCATATCAACATCATTACTTTTCAACAGCACTGTCATCATCATCAACATCATCATCATCATCATTGACATGTATGGTCATGACCACGTATTCTCTGGATATCACAAAATGTTTGTCATGTCTAAACACCCCCCCTCCCTCCCTCCTCCCCCACCCCCAACGGTGTTCCATGACGTGATGAACCCAAAAGTGGCCCACCTGTGCACACTTGGATGGTGCCAACTAAATGAGTGCCAACCGTTCTGCTCCTGGAGCCCCCTGCTCCACATCCCCTACTTTGGGACGTATGAGCGTACATTCACAGGACTGCGAGGGAGAATTTTCAAACCATCCTAAAGAAACATTTTCTGTTTGACTCGACCTCTTTCCTGCCCCTCTCTATCTATTTTGTGTATTTTGGATGCTAGCCCAACTCAAATCAAACACATGCTTCTGTACAAAACCTTCAGGACGAAAAGACAACCCCTTAAAAAACAGAGATGGATGGACGCATTGAAAAGACACTTTGAACGACCCCTTCGCTCACCTACCTCAAGGCCCCCAGGTAACACACTAGTGTTCCTGATAGCTTGACATTCCAAACACCCTATCGAACACAACCTCGACCGACCCAGGCGATACCACCCCTTACACCCCCTTTGACTGATCTCTCCTTTGTGGATATTTCATATGGCAAGGCAATGCATCAGAGAAACATTCAAAGGGACGTTATTTACTGTAGGTCTCTCGTATGTAGACCAGCACTAACACCCACTCACAGGCTGAATGGCTGTGGTCACCCTTTAGTTATACAAATTCCCCCTTTACAAAAACAGTGGGTGGAGGCACTCTGAGAGCCAGTTCACAGTCCCACACTATGACAACTTGCCCTGGAAAGACCACATTGACGATAATCATTCATGACACCACCCGGTCAAGGTAAATGAAGACTCCCTTTGAGAGACGCTCTGCCTGTGGTTGAGCTGGAGGGGTAGCTCCACCCCCTAGTGGTGAAAACAGAGAATTATTCAATTTTGGAAGCTGCAAGGCAGAGGGCAGCTTGGACATGAAATAGAAACGCAGGCATACCATTATATACATATAGCCTGTACAGAGGGGATGAGCGTGCTAAGTGAGCCTCAGAACACCAACGTCTATCTAGAGCAAACTAGACAGGCAGGAGCAGAGGGCTTGAGCCTCAATCTCTGCCACTTTAGAAATGACAATGAGGTTACTATAAAGAGTTAAAAATTGTTTCACGTCTTTCAACTTTGACTTTCATGCACTCACACACAGGGCATTCTGGGAAAGCAAGTCCCACGGACACTAAGACTACACAGAATCACAAGAACAAACTACAGGACATTACCCATTAAAACATGTTCTGCAACCTAAAGCATTCGAAAAAGGAGAAAACAAGCAGTTAATTTGAAGAAAAAAAATAAGTCAAAACAAAGCATATAAAGGTAAAGAAGATTTCTGTGGACCAGTTGAAAGTCTGGCAGAGGCCAACAGTGGTAGAGAATGTTAACAACTTTGGGCCCCTCTTGCTGTGTCGAAATTCCACTACATCTATGTCAATACCCAGTCACTGTTACCTAACCCAATCATACTGGCTCTGTGTTATACAGACCAAACATGCTCCTTCTAGCCTCGATCACCATGCCTTTTTACAAGAACCTTTCCTCCCTGACCAAACCCAAGCCATGGGAAAACTGGAACACGCTGAAGACATTCTTGACTTTACAAATCCTCCCATTGTTATCTCCTGTGCAAGTAACCAAACCATAGTTTTGCATTTACTGATAGAATCCTTTTTATACTATCAAAAAGATTCCCTTTCACCATGTGTATGGATGTAGCAAGGGTGTCATGAGAAGTAGAACAACCCTCATGTCCATCCTTCCTCATCCACATGAAGAAGAGAGGAGCCCCTCTACCCAGGCAGCCAGTGAAGGGGTGGCTGCTACAGCAGAGAATCCCTCTCTCTCTCCCTCTCTCTATCTCTCTCTCTCTCTCTCTCTCCCTCGGTCTCTCACTCTCTCTCTCTCTCTCCCTCTCTCTCCCTCTCTCTCCCTCGGTCTCTCACTCTCTCTCACCCTGCTGGCTGTGTACTCTGTGAGCATTAGTCGGTCCTGAGTTTCTGCAGGAGGGGGGGGGGACTATGGGGGAGGGAAGGGGTGGGAGGGTGGTGGTTGGGGAGTGGGTTGGGGGTAGCTGGCCACGCCCTCCTCCGGAATGACACAAACGTGTAAACGGCGCCTCACACACGATTAAGACTTCTATTCTTTTAACATTGCAGTCCGTTGATTGGAGTGATGACACAGTTCCGAGAAAAAGCATTTGAAATAGAAAGCAGTCCAGTATGGAGGTGGCGAGGGAAACTCCAAAAGATGCAGCTTTTATTGATGCATGTAATGCAGGTGTCAAGAGAATTCCACTGTGAAGCATTAGGAGCCCTCAGACACAGGAAGTCTTTCAGCGCTGCCTTTTTTTGTTTGTTTTTTTGCTGTAACTGCAGGAAGGCTAAAGTGATAAGCAACATGCAACCTCTACCAGAGAGAACTGCTCATTGCTTAGGAGAAGCAGTCTGCAGGGGTTTGACACACACATGCATGCACCCACCCACACACACACACACACACACACACACACACGCACATTACACACACACATACCTGATTAAAACTGCAGGCTGATAGTGAAACGTATACATGGTCCTACCCTTATTTATAAAATGCTGATTTATTGCAGGTGCGTGTACAACTTAGTCATAATGACTGTAGCTAAATGATCTGTTTCCATGGCAACACTAGAGCCTAGAGACCACAACCTGATGGGAGGATCATAAAGAGTGGTACTGAGGAGAGTGGTTGCCAGGGGTTGCCTGACTGTCTCCTTGCTCAGCTCCTAAACCACAATTGGAATTGTCTGCCTCATAGAACCATTCTATCTGTGGTAAACCTACCCCATGGTATAATCTACTGAAGGTCCTGCCATAGACACAAATATGACCATGAGTGTGTGTTTGTGTGTCATGAATAAGAGTCCATCTGTGTGTTAGTGTTTGTGTCTCTGTATGAAATGTGTTGTCCAACTGTGAAAGCCTAACTCTCCAAGAGATTCCATACACTCTAATCAACCGCATGTCCCAAAAGAATCAAAACATTCTCTCCTCACAAACGACTACACAAAAAAGTATCTAAAACCGAACCATTACAGGAGCCAAACGTACAGCTTCCTCTCCCTGACACGCTTCATGCTTGTCCAGTAAAAACAATAGAGAAGAGAGCACAAAAAGGAAGTCAAATAGAGAACAGAAACCTGAACACATGCGGAGGCCAGCTGCGCTCCACCTGAGAGACGCAGTTACAACCAGGGACCACCAGGGAGAGTGCTGAGCAGGACAGAGCTCGGAGATGCCGGCGAGGTTTCCTCGATCTCTTAGGAGGGAGGGGTGAAAGGGCGGCCCTCGTCGCTAGGCGTAGCCGTGTCGTCGCTGGGGTCCAGGCTGTCCTTGGCGCTCAGCGTGCTATCGGAGGGGGGTGGGGTAGACTCGGAGCGGGGTGGGGTCAAGTCGGAGGGGGAGGGGGTTTCCAGGGAGTTCTCCTGCCGTCCGTTAGCCGTGGGCACGGGGAGCTCGGTGGGCGTCGCGGGAGGCGTGGCCACACTGCATGAAGGAGGGGCGTTGGGAGTCAGAGTGAAGGGTAGGGACAGCTCTGTGGGCGTGGGCGTCTGGGGCACCAGTGGGATGCTGCGGGGGGCGGAGTTATGGAGCCCCTCTCCCAGAGAGAGGGAGGAGTCACTGGGGACCAACGAGGGCGTCTTCTCCACCAGGCGCCACTGCATGATGCTGGTGTCCTTCCCTCCGGTCGACACCAGGTGGCTGTCGTTGTGCATGAAGGTCACGTTGGTCACGTGACTGCTGTGGGCGCTGTACTTGTGGCTGGGGGCCTGAGGAGGGGATGAGAGGGGTGGATGTCAGGTAGGTGGGTAAGAGAGAGTTGACACTTGCCACAACACAGGGCACATTGGGTAATTGGAGACTGAGATAAGTAAGTGAGTACATCTAGTTCAGCAGAAATGGTAATGGTATTGTAATGAGGGGCCAGGTTGCAGTTCTGACCTTGGGTCTAGAGCAGGGGTAGGCAAACAGATGCACTTTGCAGAAGTCATCAGCCAGGGCGATAACCTTCCTGTTGTGGGATCTGATCAGGGCGTTGATGTCTGTTCCATCTGAACCCTCAGGCCACACCCCTGGAGGAGAGTCCCCAAAGACACACACACACAAGATGTTGGAGGACATACTAGCGAAACACAACCCAACTCCAAAAGTAATGCAAGGGTCCATGTCACATGTATGCCACAAGGGGGCACACCGACTCTAGAAACATGAGACATGGGACCCTACTTTTCTTTGCCCTCACTTTCCCAAATGCACACACATGTACAAATAAATAGTGATCACTTCACACACACATGAAATCTAAGTTCTCTGGGGTCCTATCAGTTCCAGTCGGTGGTTGGCCAGCGAGCCCAATCTACTACTGGCTGAGAACTGTGGAATCTGAAAGTCAAGAGTGAAATCTTTTTCCAGCCTCATAAAGAGCTGAACTATGTGGAGTAGTGGGCTGCTGTAGCCCCTCCATTATTGCAGTCGAGGGGCCAGACTGACAGGAGAAGAGAAGTTAAGAAAGAAGAAGACAGAGAGAGAGAGAAAGAGAGAGAGAAAGAAAGAAACAGACAGACAGAGACAATCAGAGAGGGAGAAAGACAGACAGACAGACAGACAGACAGACAGACGGACAGACAGACAGACAGACAGACAGACAGACAGACCGAGAGAGAGGGGTGAATGTGTGGGAGGCTGAGAGGGAGTCATGGTAGCATGTGGCACACCAGAGAGACTAGATCATAGTCATGCGATCTCTTCTAGAGAGCGCTAAAAGGAAGGACCCTACTAATTAGAACCCTTGTGTTCCAAAATGTGTATGTGTACTCAGAATGAGAGGGTGAGAATTATGGAGATCCTGAGAAACCAGGAGGGAAAGAGTCATAGGGAGAGATGACGAGAGAGAGAGAGAGAGAGAGAGGGCTGGGGTATGAGCCTGTAGGAGTGCGTGTGATTGAGAACCACAGGGTTTGTGCAGTAGGAGGCCGCACAGAAACATCGGCA
>BROE01000016.1:10829392-10844392 GCA_036571765.1 Plecoglossus altivelis | reverse complement strand
TTGATATGTCTGCGTTTCCCACATTCCTGCTTTTTCTCCCCCCTGCTATGCTAAGAGAGTTATCTACTAATAACACCCCGGTCTCCCCCTGAGACAGACATGCAGAAGGGTGAGGAGGAAGTGTGTGGGAGGGGGGGGGGGTCTGTATGTCTGACAAGGCTCTCTGAAACTAGCTAATGCAGCATAGGAGAGCCAGGGCAGATGCTGCAGATACGAGTTTGTGGGAGTGTTTGAGAGAGGGAGTCTGCAAAATAAACATGACCTTCATCTCAGCAAGGCGCACGCAAACACCCACACACACACACCTGGGCGCTGTAGCCTCCAGGAGGCATAGCAGTAGCAGCAATGGAGCAGAACAGGTAAATAAAGAGAGATTAACAGCGTAGCTTTGGCACCAAGCCCCAACTCTGCCTGTCCTGTTCCACCTCATGCCAGTGTAAACCATTATGGCTCTCACCCCTAGCCCTTTCCACAACGCTCCCTGCCTCACAGCGCCCACCTCCTCCTCCTCCTCCTCAACCTACTATCTCTTTCTTCCCACTCTTTTCCTTCTGTCTCACTCTGCTTCAAGGCTGTTTTCGTTTCTCTCATTTCTTGTTGTCTGAGCTCAGTCGATTCTGGGTTTATTTCCTCGGTCCCTTCCTTGAGACAGCAGTGGATAGTTCTAGGTTCTAGGATGCAAAGTACCTTTGGGTCCCTTCCCTGGCGCCGGTTCCACGGTGCTCCTGCTCCAGATCAGCATGATGCCTCCAGAGTCTCCTGTCAGAATGTCTCCGTTGTTGAGGAAGGCCAGGCACTGCACGAACTTGGGCTTCTCGTATTTCTGAAGCGATGGAGACGAGAGAGAAGGATGAGACCATGTCGAGACTACCCTGTGTAGATGGCCCCTGTGTGTGTGTAGATGGCCCCTGTGTGTGTGTGTAGATGGTCCCTGTGTGTGTGTGTGTGTGTAGATGGCCCCTGTGTGTGTGTAGATGGCCCCTGTGTGTGTGTGTGTAGATGGCCCCTGTGTGTGTGTGTAGATGGCCCCTGTGTGTGTGTGTAGATGGCCCCTGTGTGTGTGTGTGTGTCTCCTAATTTACCCCGAAGATGCCCTGCTTCCGTGCCAGCGAGGTGCCGCTCCACGTCCAAAAGAAGATGTGGGACTTGCCGCAGGTCACGATGGTGTTGGCATCTGTCGGGTGAAACTCCACGGAGAGCACCACCTCGTTGGTTGACTGGAGGGGAACAAAGACAGTGTCAAGTTAGAAGAGGACCATCTCCAGTTGGAGAAATATACAGGAAGTGGCCTGCTAGGCAAGGCCTGAGGCGTGGACCAGGTGACTGACCTTGATCTCTGCTATCTTGGACTTCTTTTGCCAGTCCCACACGGTCAGCATGTGGTCATTACAATCATCTATGACACTCAGGTGCTGTCCCGAATCCTACACAGTGACGAGCAGGCAGGAAGAGGATATGACAACACAATACACCTGAGAAGACTCTGAGTAGAGTTAGGTCTACTTCACATGCGTTTAACTCATGTTCAATATGTGTTAACTCAGTTCTATTACGGTTCAACACTAAAGCTATCAGCATTACAAAGAAGCCAGCAGGCCCCAAACATTTTCTTTGACATGAACATTTCAGCAGTTGGTGATTTCAATGCTATAAAATCCTGCTAGACCTCATTCATGTTTCCCCAATAATCATTCACCGCAGCAGTAAAGCCTTAGCCTACCTAAATCTATGATAGCATTATAGGCTAATGATTAACTGCACTCTGACAGATTGTTTGCATGATGGTTGGTGTGGGGAATGTAACAATGCCTGTATGTGCCTAAATGGGTCATAGTGTACAGAGTGTGTGTGGGTGTTTCTTGTGAAGGGAACAAGTCCGTAAAAACAACTGATACGTGCCAACTGTCGGTGAGAGAAAGAGAAACTTAGCGAGACCGAGAGTACAAAGTATGCTTTGAAGATTAAGATTAAAGACAATACGGAATAATAATACTTTGTACAGTATTACTTATCTACAATGAGTTATAATCAAGCAATAATGAGGACTTGAACTACGATGGAGGGAGACCGAGAAAGGCTATATGAGAGAAATAGAGACTGTAAATGACTCCTGATTAGAGGGGTTGTGAGGTATTCAGCACCACAACGACATCACATTGACCCACTAGTTTACTGACAAAGAAGCACAGGAATATAAAGCGTACAGAACTGAACCCAGACCGACGTCTTGACACAGCGTGAGCGTACTGCTGCGTGTCTGGGAAATCTGTTAGGGTTGTGTTCACCCATTTACACTGGGGGGGGGGGGGGGGGGGGGGGTCGGAGAGTGGAGAGGTCTGGACTCCAGTACCCATAATTCAGCGTGTTAAATACCTGAACGGCTGCTGATTTACTTACTGCTTTGGAGAAGGCCAGGGAGCCCACCCCTCTCTCGAAGGTGCCCAGGCCGATGATCTGCAGGGTGGACAGACTGACAGAGTCCCAAACCCTCACATGGGGCTGCAGCGGCTGCAGGCAAACACACACAAACCATTACAGGAATCTCAAAGGATCAACGCAGCCATTCGACAGGCTTTCACTAGGCCACAGTAGGATGTGTTTGACTGACAGACAAGCAGACAAACAGCCCGTGATCTTTGCCTCCAGACGTTCCAGGATGGTAAAATCCAGTTAGGCTTGTTTAGACTAAACAGTACTTAGAAATAATGATCTGGATTAAGGCAAAGGCAATTATTTCGCATGAGTGCATACAGAACACCTGTGCATTGTGTGTGTGTATGTGTGTGTGTGTGTCAACATCAAGGACAACAGTAAGGCCGATTGTGCAAGGCAAGATACTTGATAAGACTGAGAAGCCAGCAAGGATCATGTTGATGAACAACAAGGGGGAGAGACATAATCCTTACATCAGTCCAACTGGGTCTACACAAAGACACCAAGGAAGTATCGGTATCATCTTTGTTATGGGATTTTCCATGTCAGATTATTTGTATTTGTGTAAGGGAGGGAAGCCAAGAACCAGTTTACAGAACAAAATGTTGAGGTAAGGAACCGATCATTAGAGGATTTGGATGAGGGCGTGCATGAGGCGGGGGGGTATTGTAGGGATGAGGGCAGAGTTGATGGTTCCTGCTGTTCATCTTACCCGTCCGTCTTTATCCACTCCTGCAATTTGGCCCGTGGCAATGCGGATCTTATCAGGGTGTACAGCAAGGCTGTGGAGGCAGACACACACAGACACAGACACAGACACACACAGACACACACAGACACAGACACAGACACAGACACAGACACAGACAAACACAGAGATAGAGCGACATGAGAGGAGCATCTGACAAACGTTTGTGTACAATAAACTTAGACTTATATATCCAATAGACTTATAACTCCACCAACATGTCTAAAACCAACATAGTTCCATCTGTTTCTACTTTCTTAACGGTGGACACTGGTGTTTGTGCCCCTCGGCATGATGGGAACATCTCAGCTGTGTGGTATGAAGGCTACAGGCTTCTGTGGTCAGATTTGCTCATTTGCCTCTCCTAACAGTGGACTTTTGCATCTCAGTTGCATACATGATTCTTGCTAGGGCCAAAGAGACTTGACTCTGGAACTACAGTCAACCGCAAGTTGTTCACCAGCTCCTTAACAGCTCACCATTTGACGCAGTCTGTGTGTCCCAGGTAGTGGCGTTGTGTCCTCTCCTCATAGTTGAAGAGCACCACAACAGAGGCTATGAAGTAGACTATCTCCCCTGTAGGCAGCAAGCACACATTGGCTCTACAGTCTCTGCCTCGATAGCCATATCTAAAGCAGGATGTCAAGGTGCCATACATACAGTACAGAGACAGGTAGGGGACAACATAGTTGGACAAAAATCTGGACAAATGGTTTATATTCCTTCCTTATATTCCTTCTTTGAATCAATAACATATGTACACGCAAGAGAGGCTGCGTATTTAGAGTATTGGGACTCGGCCGGCTCTCAGGGCGAGTCTGCAGCTTGCAGGGGAAGGATACACCCACTCCAGTTTGAGCCTCTCGGGGGGCAGCTCCGTGCGCACGTCCTCGTAGTTGTCTACGTCTGAGGGGATGAACATGGTGATGGGACGGCCGCGCATGAACATCTTGATGTAGTCTCCCTCTGCGGACAGTGAGGAGAGAAGGAACGGCGTGAGGCGGAGGAGAGGAGCGAAGGAGAGATGTGAGAGCACCTTGAAACGCAGCGTGGAGGCGACGGATAACTTGGCGGAAGCAGAAAGGGGCTGCCACCATCGATTCTTTTCACAATTCCAAGCAAAGACATTGACTCAAAACAACATGCTTTTGAACCAAACCGCACAGCCATTAAAGATATTATCTCACCATCCCAAATCCCACATGAAAATAAGATACTGCTCCAAAATAACTAGGGTCAGGCCAACAGCGCCCCTTTTCACATTAGGTGAGTCAGAGAGGGTGAGTCAGAGAGCATGACATGAGTTTAGTCCATTAAGCCAACCGGTGGTATTTAACAGCAGAAGCCAGACTTTTCACCACTCTCTTGGCTGACACACGAGAGTGTGAAAACGTTTTTTTTATTTTTTTTATCCAAAGCAGTTTGGTTTTTTAGTCAGTGTACCATGCATGCTTTTCAGATAGACTGAGGAAACTGAGAGACAAACAGGCAGACATTCAAAGAGAGAGTAAGAGTGAGAGAGGCAGATGGAAAGAGAGCGAGAGATAGAAGGGAGGGAGAGGGAGATGGTCATAGACGGAAAGAGAGAGACGGAGACTAAGAGAAAAGAAGAAGACAGGAGAAACCAAGAGAAGCGTTGGGTGTCGTGCAGGAGAGTGAAGCAGTGAGGCGGCAGCAACCCTCATCCTCAGCTGAAATAAGAGGAGGATGGAAGGATAGAAGACCGAGAGAGAGAGAGCCAGAGAGAGAGAGAGAGAGAGAGAGAAAGAGAGAGAGAGAGAGAGAGAGAGAGAGAGAGGAGGGAGGGAGGGTGGGTGGGAGGGTGGGAGGGATAGAGGGTCGATTTGCAGTGGACTGGGATTCAAGGAATGTGTTTCCCTTGTCTGCCTTCCAGCCCTGTGGGGAACAGCTCGGCTCTCCTGGTGAGCCCATGGCTGAGAGAGAGAGATGGGGGAGGCCGGCCTGAGGTGGAGGAAGAAGGATAGATTTCCAGAATCCCCGCTCATAAAAGAACACCTGGGATCAAGCTATGCTGCACAGTTCTGGGGCCTTGACTGCATCCCCTTGTGAGGAGAAGTGACAGGCCTTCATGGGATGCACTAGGCACGTACGCTCTCTCAAGTCGTCATCACAACTATATGACCTGTAGTCTGCAATCATCCTAACTGAATGCCTTCCCGGACTCTGTCAGTGGTCATTCATGCCAGGAACAGACTATTTGATTTAGCTAATTAGAGTCCTCAGCATTGGTCTCTGGAACAAATACATTCTTCGCCTGACCGCAGATAACTCGTTGAGGCCAGGACTCAAGGCACTGCTGTGTGCCCACAGAACAGGGCAAGGCCAGGCACAATCACGTTCTTCATCTGGGCTGGGTATTGCCTGGGGGGCAATCATAATCGAAATGAGCGAGAGGGAAAGAGTGTGGAAGGAGCAGAGGGAGGAGAGAGACAGTGTGTGGCATGTTAGACACATGGAGTGATCTACCAGAAGGAGTGAGATAAATCAAAAGTGTTGGAGATGACAGCCCAGCCATCAAGCGGACAGATAAAGGCAAGCGCTGGCTGGTTCGTAAGCTGCCTGCTGACGGGCTGGCTTGAGAACCACTCACCTGCTTGGCTGTTTTTCTCACGGGTTGACATTTTGGCTGGTCATAAGACAGAAACAATGTCACTCAACAACACAAACACACACAGAGACACGCGAACACACACGATGGTACTGGACAAGAGGAAAACAGCTACAGTACAATGGTTCTACCACCACGACAGCTTACATGAACACGCTAGGGTGAATGGTAAAAGGTAGGAAGAACAACAGGAGGAGGGACAATTAAACCAGCCCTATGCTTTTTGCCCAAAGGTAATCCTGGTTGACATAAGAGACCTTAGTGGTGTGTTTACATAGAACTGCGCTACCTTAGTAGAGTGATTAGCTAGCTATGGTAATTTCGCCACATACTCTAGTCCTTCAATTTGGTTAAAATGATGGTGTAGACATGGGATAGCCGTTCACTCACAGTAGATATACATAGTGCTTACCTTGGCTAATCACTGTGTCCTTGTGTCTGCAAGAAAATACAGAAGAACCAGTCAGCTGTAACTCCGCTCTTTAACGAAACCCGCTAAGTTCCCAGTGCCGTTGCTGTTGTGTGTATCGGACTCACTTCTCGGCGTTCTTCACCACCTTGGCCAGCAGCTTGGAGGTGGAGGCAGCCTTCACCAGCTTGCTCCGGCCGTCCTCCCCACTGTCCCACGTGCTGCTCTGAGATCTCTCCATCCCTGGCCCTCGCTTCGCACTGTGGCCCCTAGACCCCAACCCAAGCACACGCAAACGATCGGTTCAACATCCCACAACAGGTAGAGACAGATCAGGACAGACAGGAAACAGGACTAGGAGGGGGTGCCACTGTTCTGATCATGGGAGCATCACCACCGGCTATGGCGCTTTACATACAGCCCACGATGTCTCTGAACTGAACTGAGGTGAGCAGCATTCGTTGAAAGACAACCATGAAACATCATTAACGAGCTCGTGTTAGACGGAGCCCCTCATGTCATTCACAAATGGCACCCCTCACTTTGGGTTAATCTGGACCTGAAACACCCAAGACAGACACAAAGAGAGAGAGAACCAGGGCCTCCTCCAGTCGGGTGAGGCCCCAGGCCCTGAAGTAGGGACCTAGGCAGGCAGCTGGGCACACGCAAGCACCCCCCCCAATCACAGGTTAGTACACACAAGCTGACGGAGTAAATCCAGCCCCAGGCTTTAGGAGACAGACAAGCCAAAGAGTTAAGATGCCCCACTGCAAAGGAAAGAGTAGAGAGGGGTTTAAACAATGAGAGAGAGGGAGAGAGAGAGAGAGAGAGAGGGAGAGAGAGAGAGACATGTATGTGAATACAAGAGAAAAGCCACTCCTCATGCGATGCTGCGAGAAGAAGAAAAGGTTAGCCCAACCGCATACAGAGACACACTAGCCTAGACGCACACTGTCCCATCTGGATCCCTGCTGAACTGTCTACCCACCTCTCACTAGGGGGCAGCAGAGGCACTCAGGGGGCACAGAGGGATGTTTCACCTAATTTAGTGGGGTTGGGGGTCATTTAGCTGTGTTTTATACTGCTCAGTATTCTGCAGCAGCGGATGGGTCGACCGTCTGTCTGTGACCTTGGGCTGACGGGCCACCACCACAGAAGGCAACCCAAATGACCAACCAGACAAGAATTTGGCAGGAAATGAGGAGGCTAGCCTGAACAGAAGTGATCCAAAACCTTCTACGCGGTTGTGAATCCATGCGTTCAAGCAAACACACGGGGGGTCAGAAATGGGCAGGGCCATACACAGGGAACACACGCACACACACTGTGCAGCTGTGGGGCCCCTGGGAGAGAAGGGGGGAGGGAGGGAACTAAATAACAGCCCCACTGACAGTTCCGAAAGTATACTGAGGGCAGCACTGGGATAGTTCACCGGATGATTGGGAGAGAGACTTGGGGAAGGTCTGTATGTACATAGGTGTACATGGAATGGAGGAAAGATAAGAATGACCGAATAAATGAAGTGATACAATAAATGGATAGAAATGTTGAGTGATGTTCTACAGCTGACATGTAGTTTCTGTGCTGGTTAAAAGCCCTCTATATGGGGGACTATGACCCAACTAAGTGGGTGCCAAAAATGGTCCACTTTAGCCAGAGTATAAAGTCTTCTAGAAGTCAGCCATCACTATCACTACAATGCTGAGGAGGCAGAGGTAGCCAACATAAATAACTCCAATGCCAGGAAGGGCCTTGGTCCATTCATATTGGGTGGACACACGCACACACACACTCATACACAATCACACACACACACACACTCATACACACACACACACACACACACACTCATACACAGTCAATTGCTAGCAGATGAGTTAGTAGCCTAATGTTCTTGGCATGGCCCTGGCCCGGACGAGTTGTAAACGGTGCCAGTGAAAGGCAGGCATGGATTCAGAGAGGCATCTATTGTAAGAGATAATTGCTGCTTGTGCCTCAGCAGCCTAATTGACACTGATCTGTGTTATGGGTCAGTATGAGTGGGAGGACTAACTGGGATACTAACTGGTCCTGTGTGTGTGTGACCTGCCTGGTGGAGTGCACAGCTGATGTATGACAGATAGGGCCTCCCTGATTCCTAATGATATAGTGAGAGAGCTCACAGTGCCACGGCTGAGAGCCGACATCTGCAAACCATTCCTCTCTTCTCCTCTGTTCTCTCCTACGCTCGCTGTCTTCGGTTCGGCCTGCTCTCCAATCGAAATCCCACCAAAAATGCTTGTTAAGAGACAACTACGAATGGGGGAAAAGCTAAACCGCAGGTAAGGTGAAGAGGTCTGTACAGAGGTCAAAAGTTATATTAGTAGTTCCAGCAGCAGTAGCAGCGGTAGCCATGGTAATGCATTGAAAGGTGAGTGATGGAAGGTGAGCAGCATGCCAACTGCCCCCAGAAGTAGAGTCAGGGCAGAGAGTCGGGGGCAGGAAGGGAAGGGGGAGGGGAGGAATATGTGGGAACCTTTTGGCTGTGGAGGGGCCTTTGCTCTCCGGGGTGTGCCTTTGGGACTGAGGGGGGTGGGGGGAAGGGGGGTGACTGGTGGCTGGGGAGGGTGCCGTCTGGGGGCTGGCGGGGGCGGGGCCTTTATCGTTAGGCTCCTCCTTCTCCTTGATGCCCTCCATCTGAGGCTTGGCGTCCTTTTTCCTCTCAGGTGTTCCGCTGCAAACAAAACAACCAGGGGGAGGTTAAAGACACACATACACGACAGGTCCATACTTACACACCTGTGGCAGGTAGGTTGGTGAGGAGAGAGACTGTGGGTTAGGGGCCGATAGATATGGATGATGTAAATAAACAAAGACTGTCTCCTTACTTACAATGGCAAGGAGCAGATTCAAGTCAAACACCTGCTTTATTCTCATCAATGGTCAAAGCTAGAATCTATTTAGTCAGCAAGGATAAACAGATTTTCGGAACATTCAACTAAGAAATTGGTGAACATGAGCCGACTCAGCTGCAAGCCCTGAGAGGGTCAGTCCTTTCACAACCCAGCGTTCCCACTCTGTGAGGCACTGCAAGCTGGGAGGAAGAATGTGAACATGTTGACATATTAGACCTTCTTTCAAAAAGACTGATATCTCTGTCTGGGAGGGAAAGACCAGAGGTTTGTCAATGGTTCAAATGAGGCATTTGTAGTTATTAACAGTGACAATGGACGTTTTTGGAAGCGCATTGTTTAGGTGTGTGTGTATTGGTGTATATATCTGTGTGCAACTAAGCGTTTTCGGATTTGTGTATGTATGTGTGTGTGTGAGTATGTGTGTGTGTTTATGTGGAGTGTATGTGTATCTGTATGTGTATGTGTGTGTGTGTCTGTGTGTGTGAGAGAGAGTGTGTGTGTATGTGAGAGTGGGTGTGTGTGAGAGTGTGTGTGTGTGTGTGTGAGAGAGAGTGTGTGTGTATGTGTATGTGTGTGACAGAGAGTGTGTGTGTGAGTGTATGCGTGTGTGAGAGAGTGTGTGTGTATGTGTGTGTGTGTGTGAGAGAGTGCGTGTGTGATACCTCTTGGCTGCTGAGGAGAAAGTCTCCTTCCTGGTGACAGACACAGAGGAGGTATCTCGGTGGCTGGACTTGCGGTTGCTGGAGCCACCGTTAGCGATGCAGGACATGGAGTAGGCCTCGCGCAGGGAGGTCTGGCCTGCAGGCGGTGGGAGAGAGCAGGGCTTAGAGCAGGCCCAGAGACAAGCTCTGGACACCAGGAAATGGTGCGAAAGGGTAAACGAAAGAGACAGACAGACGGATGGACAGACAGACCGACAAACGGAAACAGAGAGAGAGAGAAAGACTGAACGGCAGAGAGAGGTGTCTTTCATTCAAATCTGCTAATTAACTGGAAGGCTTTTGAGGGAACGCTGTTCAGGGATTGGAGGAACAAATGGGGTCACCTCAGGGATAGGGTCAGCCAAGGGATTGGCAGAGGAAGTCAGGATCAAGGGATGAAGTCACAGGAGATGGAGGTGGGGAGTGATGGATGAGGGTTAACCGTCTGATCCACGAGGCCAAAAGATGGATTAGCCAGGGCAGATTCCTGTTCCCTTCCCCCTCCAAACACACCCTCCTCCTCACCCCCTCCTCCCAGACAGCCTAATTGGATAAGGATGGAGCAGGCAGCTCAAACTGCATGGGGGTAGCTGTGTCGTACTGAGCTACTAAGTATTGATTAACTACCGTCCTACGGCTGAGACAGGAAATGCCACTCCCTCTCAGCCTCTCACACATCCACCCATCCCTCCTCCTCCCTCTCTTCCTCTCTCTCTTCCACACACACACACACACACACACACACACACACACACACACACACACACACACACACACACACACACACACACACACACACAGACACACACACGTGCTAAGTGTAAAGACCATCTGAGACATCATACTAGAGGTCTGTGTGCATTCAAATGGAGAGGGGTATGTGCACACAGCACAGCATGAGCCCACACATGTAGCCACTGACATAGCCTGCAGTTATCTCTATCTATCTAAAGTGAGTGTGTGTGTGTGTGTGCATGTGTGTGCAAAAAAGGTTGTGTGGCATTCCCAGGGGTGCGTTGATCTTGTGTCACTTGACACATGGCCCAGTTTCACGCTCCATTACACCCTAGTACCAACACACACACACAGCAGGGGCCTGTGTATACCCCACATTCACCAGCCCCTCAAACCCTGTGCCCCCACCCCCCTCCCTCCCGACCCCAACCACCAGACAAAACAATGGGCAGTGCTTGTCAGGCAGAACAGGAGGCAAAACAAAGGCTAAGGGGGGCACAGTTGGACTGTGTAGCGGTTGAGCTATACAGTGGATCAATAAAGCTCCATAAACCAGATCAATAGCATTCAGTTAAGAGGATCTGATCACCGGCTTGCGTCAAGAGACTGATTGATTATAATGATTTTTCGAAGATGCAACCTGATTCCTAACCCTCACTTCCTTCACACATACCTAGCAACAGACACTGAGCTATCTCTTCATCTGACATGCATGGGTGTATGTGCGAGCATGCCTAGTGGCCTAGTGTTTCAAAGGAAGTCCTCATGTGACCTTGAATCATACCCACAGGAAACATAGATCCCTGTCTTTAATCACAGAGCAAAACACACACATCTTCTGTCTGTCCAAGCCTCTTGATACGGCATATCTGGGAAGAGACAGACAGATCTGGGGGGAAGGATGGAAAACATGAGGGCTGGAAAGAGAAAGATGGGGGGGGGAAGAAGAAGGGGTGGAAATGACAGTGAAAATTAGGGAGGGGGATTGAAAGTTGTAGACTGAAAAAAAGAAAGATATACAAAGAATGGGGAAGCGAGTTGTACAAGAGGGGCTTTGAGAGTCAGAGGAAGAGGCCTTAGTGGGGGTAAGGTGTGTGTGTGTGTACATTTGTGTTTTTCCTACAGGGTTTGGCCACTGTGTCTGCAAATATACAAACCATAAGACATAATCTCTCTAAGTCTTAATCATCTGGACTGCCATTCAGATAAAACAAACAAACACACTGTGATCCATTTCCAACCCCCAAAAAGGTTTCAAACAAACATCGGTTTACCCTTGAAATAACTTCTGCTAGATACTTCACAATGCGGTAGAAGTGCTGACTAACCGTGTGGTTACACACACGCACACACACACACACACACACACACACACACACACACACACACACACACACACACACACACACACACACACAGCAGAGAGAGGGTTATCACCAAGGGGATTATGCGAAGCAGGGAGTGACATCATAACATAATCAGCTAAAGGGATGACTTACGGGAAGGCTGAGTGGAACGAGGGATATGGGAGAGGATGGATGGAAGAGGTAGGCTAGTCAGAGGGATTGAGGGAGGAAGAGAAGTTGAAACCAGGCCAGGGGGACGAACCAAAGCTGGTATTACACACCACCTCGGTATGAGTAGTCTACTCCGGTCTTCATCCTGCAGTCATGCGCACGCACATACACACACAAGCGCACGCGACCCTCTTCCACTTCTTAAACAAGCCATTTCCTTGGTGAATATTGTTCAGGGAATAACTTTGCATGGCTCTCGCTGCTAATGTCTTCTAATTATGGAACCCTCCAGGGATGGAGGGAGAGAGGAAGGGAGGGAGACAGGTTGAAGGAAGGACAAAGGAAGGAAGGGATGGATTTAAAAAAAGAATGCGCTTCAGCACTATTTGAAAAGGCCCCAGTCACCCTTTGTCCTGGCTGAGTTCTGCATCCAGGACCTGAGTTGTGCAGCCAGGACATGACCCAGACAGGCCACCTCCGTGACTGCTGAGGTGAAGGCTGCATTAGCGACAGTTGTCTGCGCTGCACAGTCACCACACACTCTGATAATGGTTCACTAACCACACTGAGGGGCTGCAACCAGACTCAGACAGCACCCCCCCCCACCACACACACGCACGCACGCATGCACACACACAACTACACACACACACACACAGAACAGAGGGTCTTTTTGTGTGCAGATGACTTTTATTAAGGCACCCATGCAGACCTTGGCTGAGTGGATGAAGGTGTGGGATGAGGTTATTATTGACCACACACCACCTGCCCAGGGCAAGGGACACACTCTTGACCTCTCTGTATTCTCTCCGATCCTATGTGCCTCATATATATCAATGATTCAATTCTTTTTTCTCTGTCAATCTGTCTTTCCTTCCTTTCCTTCTCTGTCTCTCCGTTTCCTTTTCTGAAAACGGACAGAGCAGAAAAGCTGCTTTTCATAGTATACACACACACACACAGAAAAACTAACACATATGCACACACACACAGACGAAGAGACACATATGAACACACACACACACACAGAACAAACCTACCCACACAGAGGACACACATTGCGGACACTCGCAGCTGTGTTCTGGGTGGAAACATTCTGTGCCGGGGGTCAAGGTTGGAGTGAAACTGTTAACAGATCCAAGTTCTGGTCTCAGCTACCTCTGTGTAAACACAGTCTCTTTCTTTATCCTCCTCTCTCCCTCTCCCTCACACCCCCCCTCCCCCCACGTCTCTCTCTCTATCGACCTGCCTCTCCTTTACATCTACCCCTCAATCTCTACCTTTTATGTCGTATCAATCCTAACAAACCAATAAGCGCTGGAGGTGCTGGAGTTGAACACAGACCTAGCAACAGGGTACAGTGCTGATAGGGATTCAGATGGGCAGTTCAGTTGGTTCAAGGGTCAGGAGTAAGGGAGCAGGAGGGTCAGGGGTCAAGGCGCAGGTACCTTTGCTGCTCTGCTGCTTCTTGGTGGAGGCGGCCGTGTCCTCGGAGAGCGCCAGGCGCCGCAGCACGTCGGCCAGCGCCGCCTTCATCACGGTGATCTCATCCTCCTGCTGCTGCACGCGCAGCTCCAGGGACGAAAGGCGGTCCTGCACGTCCGACGCGCTGGCCGCTGAGATGCTGTCGTCTGGGGGCGGAGAGGAGAGGGTGAGACACGAAACGCCATACGCACACGCACTGGAAAAAAGGACACGTCTTAGAAATACATTTTAAATTAGCAGGCACTTTTTGTGTCCAGAGCAACATTTACATGTGAGCCACGCAGAAAGTTTAACATAAACTAATGCTAAAAGAGGAGTGTGTACTTGGCACAGGTAGACACAAATAAGCACATCACCAGGCACAGTGGACGGACAGTAATATCTGAACTACAATAGTGCATAGTGTAGTGCAGTAAACACACTCCAGTCAGTTCCAGAGTACCTTGGGTGCAGGGGGAGGGGCTTCCCCCCCGGCCTATTGTGAAACTACATGGGAAGTGAGAAGATGTGGAAAACTCAGGCATGATCCTGTAATCAAGTAACGGAACACACACGGCTCTGATTTCCTGTGTGTGTGTGCGTGCGTGTGTGCGCGCACATATGCGTATGTGCGGTCATTTTTAAGCCTCTATGGCAAAGGCATACTGTGCATGCACGATGCATGTGTCTTGTGCCTCTACAAAAAGAGCATACTGTGTGTGTGTGTGTGTGTGTGTGTGTGTGTGTGTGTGTGTGTGTGTGTGTGTGTGTGTGTGTGTGTACGTGTGGACAGAGGGACGTGTGCCTGCCAAGCCTAGCTGTGGTTTAGGTTCTGATTGCTGGATGGGATAAGGGGAGAAAAGATGGTATAGTGTATGTATGTGCGTGTGTGTGTATGTGTATGTGTATGTATGTGTGTGCGTATGTGTATGTGTATGTACGTGAGTGTGTGTGTGCACGTGTGTCTGCGTGTGTGTGGGGGTGTAATGTACCTTCACTGCTGTGGTTAGTCTTTAAGAGGGGGCAGCCTTCTTCCCACCACATTAGGTCAGAGGACCGACAAGATGAACCCACACAACTACCCTTACACAACAGCACTCTGGCTGAGATCGACTGATCGACCTAGTCACACGCACACAGGCACACACGCACACATACACACAGTCACACACATACACACAGTCACACACAGTCACACACACACACAGTCACACACACACACACACAGAGACAAGCGGGGATGGTTCACCCGGCCACACAGTAGGTGAGGGCAGAGTGGATAGAGCCAGTTAGCCAGTCCTGGATAGCCCAGTGGTGTTAACCACAGTAACAGGAAGGACAACCCACTCTTACTGGGCACGCACACACACACAAACCGCTAAACAAAAATGGCATATTCGAGAACAATGGAGTCCTCTGTACACTGGTTAGACCTGAGCCAGGGAAGCTAGCCGAGTGCACGACCATCAA
>BROE01000016.1:10811892-10824392 GCA_036571765.1 Plecoglossus altivelis | reverse complement strand
CGAGACAGAAGCGAGAGAAAAAAGAGCCTCCAATAGCTTTGAACTTGATTGCTTTCTCTTTATTATTCTCTTCCTTGCTTTGTTTGCATGTCTCTCTTTCCCCTTCACACAACAACCAAGTGCTTTTCTATTTGTCTTTAATTTATGTTGGGTGTGTACTCTGGCAGAGGGGGCAACGTACCTTGGTGGAAAAACAGAGAAAGAGAGAACTACACAAAGACAGGATGGAACACCCTAACCGGTCCTAGCCCAGAACTAGCTCTGACCTAGCCCCGGCCTAACCCAAAACTAGCCCTGACCTAGCCCTGACCTAGCCCCGACCTAACCCAGAACTAGCCCTGACCTAGCCCCGGCCTAACCCAGAACTAGCCCTGAATTAGCCCCGGCCCAAGCCAGATCTAACCCTGACCTAGCCCCGACCTAACCCAGACCTAGCCCTGACCTAGCCCCGGCCTAAGCCAGATCTAGACGACACCAAGCCCTGACCTAGCCCAGACCTAACCCAGGCCTGGCCCAAATCTAGCCCAGATCTATCCCCGGCCTAACCCAGACCTAGCCCCAGCCTAAGTTCCCTTCTACTGAGGCAATGAACTCTACTAAAGGCCACATGGCACACACACTCCCTCTCCATCCACTCTATCTTTAACTCCAAATCATTCATTCCCTCCCGCTGCTACACTCCCATCCAGTGTGTCTCTGCTCCTCCCACTCTCACTCTCTTTGTCCCTTTTTGCCCTTTCTCCACTTCTCTTTCTGTATCTCTCCTCTCTCTCTTTCTGTATGTCTCTCCTTTCTCTTTCTATATGTCTCTCCTCTCTCTCTCTTTCTGTATGTCTCTCCTCTCTCTCGCTTTCTGTATGTCTCTCCTCTCTCTCTCTCTTTCCTATCTCTCTCTTTCCTTTATTCTCGTTCACTCTATCTCTTGCCCTCCCCCTCAGGAGCATATCAGTCCCCAGCCATAAAGCCAGTTACCCAGACAGTTCCACTTCCTCATTTCCTCCTCTGGTGAACCAATCAGAGGCCTTTGTCTCTGGGGTGTGCAGGCTGAAAGAGTTGTGTGTCTAGAAGGAGGTCACAGCAACCACATTGTGGACAAGAAAGGTGCTCCTTTCAAATTCATAATGAGATAACAAAACCATTTCAAGAAACACGCACGCAAACACCGGCACGCTGTACACATTACACTAACACACCAACTTGGGCTGATCACCACAGTTTATGACACACAACCCGCAAGAACAGTCTCATTACTGTCCTCGTCTTTCCCTCCAGCACTCGACAGTCATAATCAAACTCTTCCCATTCAACCACACACACACCATTTCTAGTAAAAACCACACACACACTCACTCACTCAGGTAAAGTCTGCTTGAACCTCAGTACATTTCTGCATTTCCGCAGATGGGAACTCCCCCCAAGAATGCACACAGACACGCACATGCTGCCACACACACACACACACACACCATCAAATGGAACACCACCTGGCCACTAAACTCCCCAGCTTGGTGTCTGCAGCTCTATGGTGAAACAAGGGGAGGTACGTTACCGGGACAATGGTTGTTGAGCAGCGGTGCGCCTGTGGAGTTGCATACCGGTGCCTCTGTAACCTCCTCCATTCTGCTCTCGCTGCGGACACTCACACACACACACACACACTCGGGGATAGATACAAAATCTCTCTCCACTGACAAGATCCAGGCCACTTCCTCTTCTACCGAGGGTGTGAGCGAGAGTGTGTGTGCAGATTTCGCCACAGCAGAGTGCGTGTCAGAGCCAGGGGCTGCTCTTCTCCTTCTCCGACAGGGTGCTTTTTTCTCTTTCTACCTTCTGGTGCTTTTATGGCGTCTCGTGCCTCCCTTCCATGCAGTCTTTCCCCCCCGTGTGCAGAGCAACTCTTGGGCGTCCGAGCAGCAGACACAACGCCTTTACTCTCCTCCCTTCCGTTCAAGCTCCACTTCTTTCTCCCGCTCTCTCTCAGACGTGCTGACACACTGCTGCCGCGCTCACACAAAGCCGGAGAGAGTGAGCGAGCAAGTAAGACAGAGGAGGAGATTACGATTTTTTTTTTTTTTTTAAACCTTGGCTGACTGAGGGAGGGGCTAAAGCCTGGATATTTAACCTCTGCAGTTCCAGCAGACTTCTGTCAATAGTGCCCTGTCAACACACAGAGAGAGAGAGAGAGAGAGAGAGAGAGAGAGAGAGGGAGAGAGAGAGAGAGAGAGAGACGAGAGAGAGAGAGAGGAGAGGAGAGAGGGGGAGAGAAGGGAGAGAGAGGGAGAGAGAGAGAGAGAGAGAGAGGAGAGAGAAGAGAGAGAGAGAGAGAGAGAGGAGAGATGAGGGGGGGGGGAGGAAGGGAGGGAGAGAGAGAGTGAGCGTGAAAGGGGAGAAGGAAGAGAATAATGCAGTTAGGGAGAGGGGGAGGGGAAATTGAGAAAAGGTGTGAAACTCCAGGAGCCTTGTTAAAAAGGTACCAACTCTCCCTCGTCCCTTCTGTTCATTCTTCCTTGTTTCCTTCCTTATCCGCCTCTCCTCTCTCCTTACCCAACTTTGCTTTCTCACACCTCTCAATTTCAGCGGGATCTCTTGCAGAAGTGACAACGCTCTCGACAACAGCACTTCCTCCTGCATCTCATCAGACAACTTTAGTATGACCGGCAAAGCATTCTGGAACATTTATCAAACCATCATAAAAGAGCCTCGCGCAGCACTGGAATAATGATGAGGTCCTCATAGCCTGAATCTTATGATTCCCATTTCTGCCACAGGTTCCTCTAGTCTGTGTCAACCAACAATGATGCTCTATGAGGAAAATTGGAAACATATCTGACTTCGTTGAGAATGACCTGAGCGCTCCTTGTTAACATTTTGCTATATTAAGACATTTTTGCCGCTCTAATTTGAGTGGCCTGAGGTCAATCATGAGCACCTGGCTGGGTCAGAATGCAGCCTAGCATGGTTCTCATGACCATGTCCGGTCAAGCCTGTCACAATGGCAAGCAGACAGGCATGCGAATGACGGGAAAAGTTAGCTATCTGTTGTTGCCATTAGCCTGGTATGTGTGTGAATGTCTGTATTTCAGATTCTTACAACCTTTTTGTCACTGTGAAAGTGTGTGTTCATCTATCTTCCAGGATTCTCCCAACACACACCCAGTCTGGAGTTAGAAGTCTCGGTTTAGCTTTGTAACCAGAGCTGAGCCCTGTGTCTTAGTGGGCCGGCGCTCAAAAACAGCTCAGAGAGTGAGAGAGAGAGCAAGGGAGGGAGGGAGAGAGAGAGAGAGAGCGAGCGAGGGAGGGAGAGACAGAGAGAGTGAGCGAGCAAGGGAGGGAGACAGAGAGAGAATGAGAGAGAGCAAAAGAGAGAGAGAATTCTTTCAATGCAGTCTGCCGCCAAGTTGGAAGGAAAAAGGAAAACAAAGAAAGCCTGGTGACTAGCCTGGAGGAAGAGAGAGGGGGAGGAAGAGAGAGAGGGGGAGGGAAGAGAGAGAGGGGGAGGAAGAGAGAGAGGTGGAGGGAAGAGAGAAGAGGGGGAGGGAAGGGAGAGAGGGGGAGGAAGAGAAAGAGGGGAAGGGAAGAGGGGGGGAGAGGAGGAGGGAAGAGAGAGAGGGGGAGGAAGTGAGAGATGGGGTAGGAGAGGGGGTGGGAAGAGAGATAGAGGGGGTAGAGAAGGGGGGAAGAGAAGGGGGGGAGGAAGAGAGAGGGGGGGGTAGGAAGGAGAGGAAGGAGAGACAACGACAATGCTGAACCCAGGCCCCTTGCTCAGAGGATGCTGGTTATGTAGGATACAGAATGATGGAGCACCATGGATAGAAGGATGGGTGGGTCAAAAGATGGATAAATGGATGGGCACAACTGATTAAAAAAACATTTGGTGGCAATGTTGGGAAATCCTTTAAGAAATAACAGTCAGGTGAAGACTACAACTGCCATCATGCTTTGTGAGAGAGGAGAGGAATGGTGACACATGGCAAACAGTAAGGACCATCCAAACGCCACACACAAAGCAGAAGTTACTGCTGGACTTATGGGGGAAATCAATAGACTAGGATTAATATTGTAGCTACACTGGTAAGTGTCATACTGCGAAAACCAAGATGGTGCTCCATGTTGAAGGGAACTACACAGAGCCAGGAAGGAAGGAAATTGGCGGGGACACACCACTGGGCATGAGTCTCCTGTACTGTAAATACACACACACAAACACACACACACAATATTTCAGGAACTCCAAAAAGTGGGTTTACCCACACCCAGACCATATTTTCTTACTTAGCGCTAACCCAGTAACCCAGTCAGCTTTCTCGAAATGCGATGCACAAAATGTGTGTTTGTGTAAATACTGTGTGCACAGATGCATGACAGCACACTTCACTAGAGCCAATGTAGAGATACATTCTCACACTGTTTCTCTGCTGACTAGAGGTAGGGGAGGGGGGGGGGAGAGGGGGAGGAGCTGGCATGAGACAGGCTCATGGGACAGACTCAGAGGCCTCGCTCGTGTTGGAGAAATGACAGTTGGAGGCGTGACACTGATTAGGTACTGTAACAAACAAGAAACCTTCCCCCTTTTTCCCCAAATCGATGTACGTGCCGTCACGCAGATCTTTCATCTCTGCCCATTCCGCCTCTCTCCTCCTCTGCTCCCTTATCTCCCCTCTCTCCTCCTCTGCTCCCTTTTCTCGCCTCTCTCCTCCTCTGCTCCCTTTTCTCGCCTCTCTCCTCCTCTGCTCCCTTATTGCAATCAACCGAGGTGTTTCCTCGCTCTGCTACTTCCTTATTAGCGCCGCCATTGTGTGGGTACTACGCCTTCCTCGCTCCTCTCTCGTTTTCCTTTTCTCGCCAAGCGGACGTCATCTTTTCTAAGCTTGACATCTTATGCATTGGCCAATGCAAAAAATTCCCTCCTCTCTTGGCTCTTTCACTGTACCACCAGCCTTCATCAGGTCCAATCGCCTAGGCCAAAAGCCTTTTCTTTCCTCCATCAGCCACCCCAAGGATAGTGCATCAATTACAAAGCGAGGCGTTATGTCCTAGCACTATACAGGGCCTCTCTCACTCCTCATGGGCTTCATCTTCTAGTCTTTTCTCACTGCCTCACCCGCCCTTCGTCCATCTTGTTGGAGTCAACACAAGAAGGAAGCAATCATCTCCTCTCCGTTGCATTGAAAGCCTTTGCCCACTGTTTCCCCAGTTTCCTTTTCTCCTTCGTCCTCCTCGTTCCTGAATGTTTGGACTCACATTCTTGCTCCCCTCTTTTTTCTGCACCTCTGTGGGGGCTCTACTCATTCCCGCCTTCTCTCCCTCATTTTTCTCGCATCTCTCTCACCTCTGTCTAGGTCTTGCTTTTCTTCTCGCCTCTCTCGTCTCCCCTGCACTCCTTTCACTCCGCATCTTCTCAACTCGCTCTGCTAGCGCGCCCTTTTTTTCTCTCCTCTCTTCCTCCTCTGCTCAGCGATCTGTAACCCCTTTGTCCCTCCGCAGGATACTCTCCCACTCCAGTCGTGGCTGCTACTTATCTTCACGCCGACCTTCTCCTCTGTCCCTTAAGCTCCCTTTTCATGCCTAGTTCAAACCCGCACTCTCCTTCGAATGTTTCGCCTCCTCTGCTTCCCATCCTTGTTCTCTCCAGCCTCTCCTCGCTCCTCCTGCTTCCCATTATCCTCGATCTTTCTCTCTCTCCTCTGCTCCCTTCTCTCGCCTCTCCCTCGTCTGTGCCATAATCTGGCTAATGGTTTTCAGATCGGGCATGTCGAGACGGCCCGCTGTTAGGAATGAAACACTATCTGCTAATCTTGATGGCTGGCTAACATTTTACTTAAGTGGAAATGACTGCATGTCTGTGCCAGCCTGATGACTTGGCTACCCAACAACAGATCCCTGTGGCCCCCATCCCTTGTCAGGGAGATTCGTTTCCCATGCTGAGTTCCGTCTAGTGGAACCCGGACATGGAGGCAACTGTCTAATTTAAGCCCAAGGTGTCGCTAGTTGGCCATCCAAGTTTGTTTTCACCCCTAGCCAGAACCTCGACCTTCGCACCCCCCTGGACTTAGTGAGTCGAGTTACTTAGCCAATTAGCAGTTAAATAGCTCAGAGTCACACGCAACGTCAGTCCACATTTTGCCTTGAACTGAAAGTGTCAGGGGTGCCCTTTCAAATGACATTCTAGAGGACACGGAAGGAGAGCCCAGGGCGGCATGGCAGTCATGGCTATCCTAGCTAACCGCACTGTGCGTGCACACCCGCGTGTGTGGCTGTGTGTGTCAGGGATTAACGGCAATAGACCCAACCCTGCCTCGCACACAGAACCCTCCCACAGAGAAAGTGCGAGATGAGGAGATAAATAGAGACGTGCATCTAGCCAGACAGACGAGAGACAGAGAGGTGGTGGTGGTGGGGGGAGGGTCAGGGGTTAAAGTTCAGACAGATGGAAATGCCAACACTGCAGCCGCTAAAAGGGAGCGAGGGGTGAGGGAGGAGAGAGGAGAGGGGAGGAATGTGAGGCGCTAACCTCAGAGGGATGAGTAGGACAGACCGAGACATGTTCTGGAGGAGAAGTAGACTCTCTGGAATCACGACAGCACCCTGACATGGCGCTAAGCTAACGCTAAAAACATGGTGCGCTTCTGCTTGGCATAGAGCGCCACATGCTACCGCCATGCTCACTGCGAGGCTTAGCAAGGCTTTCCTACAGATCCATGGTGCAGATGAGGATCGTTCTAGGCTGGGCTGTCAACACTCTTCCTACAGTCAGTCTTCTCTCCTTCCCTCGCTCCTTCTACCCATCACTCAGCCTGGGTTAACTGAGTGTTCTGATCCAAGTGCCTGGGTGTGACAGCCATGAGAGGAGAGCGGCTGTGGAGGCCACACTGGGAACAATTGAGTCCAAGTGACGCGTGTGTAAGCGCAAGTGCAAATGCATGTGACAGTTGTTCAGAGTTCTTGGGCATTCAAAAGGGTACAGTGGATTGTTTGAGTGTGTAAGTGTGGGACTGAGTGGGTGAGTGTTAGTGAGTATGTGTATGTGTGCGATGCATGTGCAATAAATAGAGGAGGCATATATAGCAGATAATGTGTTATTCTAAGACCCTGCTCAGTAGTCGAGTGTTAAACCCAAACTCTGTAACCCCATAGAGTAGCCCAACAGATGCGTGTGTGTGTGTGTGCGTGCGTGTGGTTGTGCATGGTTGTGTGCGGTTGTGTAGGGGGGCCCTCGCCCCTCGCCACGCTACGCCCACTACTCCTGCCCCTTGGCAGAGTGGGCCACATTCCTCAGTGCCCTGTTTCCAATTAGACTGGCACCATGCCACCAAACTGTAGGAGCGATGTGACCAGCGAGCTAATGCAACCCAACACACACTCCAACCATACCCAGTGCATACTACACACCAACCATATCCAGCATACGCTAACTATACCCAGTACACACTAACCATACCCAGTACACACTAACCATACCCAGTACACACAAACCATACCCAGCATACAATAATTATACCCAGTAAATACTACACATCAACCATAATCAGAGGCCTGCACGTATATTTCTCATGACATGCCAGGGCTAATTTAAACTGAGTGGACAATAATGTTCTCTATACTATTCTACCCAGTCCATTCTACAGCTAGTTACCCAGTCCATTCTACAGCTAGATACCCAGTCCATTCTACAGCTAGTTACCCAGTCCATTCTACATCTAGATACCCAGTCCATTCTACAGATAGTTACCCAGTCCATTCTACAGCTAGTTACCCAGTCCATTCTACAGATAGTTACCCAGTCCATTCTACAGCTAGATACCCAGTCCATTCTACAGCTAGTTACCCAGTCCATTCTACAGCTAGTTACCCAGTCCATTTACAGCTAGTTACCCAGTCCATTCTACAGACAGTTACCCAGTCCATTCTACAGCTAGTTACCCAGTCCATTTACAGCTAGTTACCCAGTCCATTCTACAGCTAGTTACCCAGTCCATTCTACAGATAGTTACCCAGTCCATTCTACAGCTAGTTACCCAGTCCATTTACAGCTAGTTACCCAGTCCATTTACAGCTAGTTACCCAAGGAGAGAACTAGTTCAGCTGTAATCTGAACATGCTCCTTCAGTTTCGGTGAATCCATCTGGGCTGTGTAATGTTTTGAAGTTACTAGTACTTATTTAGTATCTATTCCAAGTGTACTACTCACACTTATCCATTAGTTACTAGTAACTAGTCCAACAGTTACTAGTATTGACTTCAGGTTTACTAGTAACTATTCATTAAATACTCATTCATATTTATTAGGTTCTAGCATCTATTCCAATTCTTACTAATAAAAGTTGTATTTTAAATTGAACTATGAAGTAGTCATTTGTACTTGTCATTAACAATGACAAGTAAAAAAAACCCTATTCTTACTAGTAATAAACCTAATGTTACCTAATAAATAGGTACTGGAAATTAATAGTTACTGTTAACACTGGAATACATATTAGTAAGTATTGCAGTTGTTACTTGTCAGAAGCAAAACGTTGATATCTCAAATAGTACTCCATACATGTTGCATGGAACACAACTTCATGTTGATCTGGTCTACAAGCTTTAGGGCTTATTTCTAGCTGTAGTTTCCTTTACAGATGTATCCGGCACACACACAAAACACACACACACGCAGTCACACATACCAGCAAAGACTTAAACACTTACACACACAAAGGCCAAATGCAAAAGGGGCAGGTTGCCAGTTGTAACCACAGGTTGAGTTCTTATGGAGTAAAACTCCTCCGCACTATCCCCCCCCCCCCCCACCTCCTCTCAGCGTGCTCTAAGCCAAATTACAGGTGTGCTGACGCAGCCATTTTGTCTCCATGAGTCAGGAGGAAGCTGACGGCGGGGTCCCTCTGACACACCGGTCTCCAGTTTACAGATCGTTTGATCTTTACACAGACTGGCTTCATCAAAAGCAAACCTGGTAGATGTTGTAGTTCTAGTCGTCGTCTACCCTCTATTCAATACGAGTCCCAACACATTTTCCTGAGAAGGCAGAGACAATGATGATTACCTAGATGCGATAGCGAAACAAGCCCAGTGCAAAACTGGAGAGCATAAGCAGGAGATAAGGTATCATTTCCTCGGCAGATAGATTTGCAGTGTACAAGGAAGTTAATCATCCACTTCAAAAGACGGGTAATAAAAGTTCTCCATATGTAAAAGTATCTTATCAGTCAGCCACACTGATAAGGTGGTTTCATCATCTGTCACTGGTAGGTTTTCTTCCACTGTGACACATGCACGCACACGCACACCACACGCACAGCACACACACAGCACGATGGACCTTAATCACGCCATGGCACCATTCTATTTTAATAACATTACACGTGTGCACGCGCGCACGCAGACAGTCATAGACAAACGTGGTTGTATTCGAACAAACTTGTGCAAAAACGCATCCAAAAGCCAAGCCCCCAAGCCAGAATGTAACGGTAGTTTGCGAGGAGCTGAAGGTATAAATGTGAACCGTATGTGAATGTGAGGTTCTGATCCAATCCCACAGTTCAGGTTCCTAGCACAACCTCAGACCACCCTGTAGCTACATGACACATGCATTCACTGCGGTGTGTGTGCGTGTGTGCGTGCGTCCGTGTTTGTGTGTGTGAGTAGAGAACTAGTACCGTGTGTGTGCAGGCATGTGTATCTACGGTGCGTGGGTGAGTGGGTCTACCTAGTGTGGGTCGAAGCTTCTTTCGTATCTTTAACACAAGTGTGTGTGTGTGTGTGTGTGTGTGTGTGTGTGTGTGTGTGTGTGTGTGTGTGTGTGTGTGTGTGCGTGCGTGTGTGTGTGAGAGGGAGCCTTCCTGCATGTAACAACCCTGTTCTGCAGAACACAGGAACTACAGGGGCAGCAGGGGGTAAACAGCAGAACTGACACAAACTGACAAGCTGACACTTGTCTAACTGACTGACAGACTGATGAATGCTAACACACACACACGCACACACAATTAATCACCTCCGTTTAACTGCTGGAATACCAAGCCAACTGCAGTTAACAATGTGAAAGGGAAAAAAGCAACAATTATGCAAATGAGAGAACATTTTGAGAACGAAAGAGAAAGGAGAGATCTGGAGACACTGGGTGTGTGTGCGTGCGTGCGTGTGCGTGTGTGCGTGTGTTTGTATGTCCTGTTTTCTGAAAAACAGCATCTGGACCTGAGAGCTGGAGCAAAGCGGGATGAAGGACGGAGAGAAGGAAAGGAGGGCGAGGGGTGGTTGAGGTCGCACGGACGACTGAACATCAGAAAAACATCTAAAGCAAGACCAGAACTTCAGAGAGAAAGAGATAGAGAGAGAGGGAGAGAGAAAGAGAGAGGGAGGGAGAATTTTTTTCTTTGCCTGAGGATATATACAGTATGAGTGTAAGTCCATGATCTTCACATTCACATACTTCCATGAGAGCTCCACCTAAAGTCAAAGTGCAATCTGCAAGCACTTTTTAAATATTGTGTCAACATTTTACAACACACAAAAGTGAAAACATTACAGTCATTACTTAACCCCAATAATTCCAATAATTCCTTTGGTTCATGGCTATGAACCGAAGGAAAAATATGGCCAATGACTACCAAACTTTCAGATTTAAATATGGTACATCCCATCCTACACACCCCTGTATCATGGTCCTGGTCCTCCAGTTTCAATCCACTGCAGGGCATCACTCTGAGTCTCTGGAGCCTTTTGACTCACCTTTCGTTCTGTGGCAGAACCAAGCACTGAGTCAAGGACACAGCACCCCCTATCTGCCAAGCTACAGTACAACACGTCCCAGATCCCTGGAGCAGACATCCACAGAGTATATGGTGAGAACACACGTACGCACACACGCACCTCCCCCTATTGCTTACCTGGTCATAATGTAAATACCTCTTGTCCTCCAGTCTGACTGCCCAGTTGCCATGGAAAAGTACCAGAGGAAAGTTGGCAGGCAGTAAAGAGGCCTCTCTACCCCCTCTCTCCCTTCACCCTTCCTCCTCTACCCCCTCTCTCTCCTTCCACTCTTCCTTTTTTATTCCCTCTCTCTCCCCTTCCCTTTCTTTCTCCACTTCTATTCTTTCCTCCTTACCCCTACTCTCTCCTTCTTTTCCTCTCTGTCTACCTACTCTTATTCTCTCCTTGTCCCTCTCTTTCAAACCCTCTTTCTCTCTCTCTCTCTCTAACCCTCTCTCTGTCTACCCCCCTCTCTCTAACCTTTCTCTGTCTACCCCCTCTCTGTCTCTCCAAACCTCTCTGTCTACCTCTCTCTCTCTCTAACCCTATCTCTCTCTAACCCTCTCTCTGTCTACCCCCTCTCTCTCTAACCCTATCTCTCTTTAACCCTATCTCTCTCTAACCCTATATCTGTCTACCCCCTCTCTCTTTAACCCTATCTCTCTCTAACCCTATCTCTGTCTACCCCCTCTCTCTCTAACCCTATCTCTCTCTAACCCTATCTCTCTAACCCTATCTCTGTCTACCCCCTCTCTCTCTAACCCTATCTCTCTCTAACCCTATCTCTGTCTACCCCCTCTCTCTCTATCTTTCTCCCTGTTTCTCACTGACTCTCCTTGGCTCTCTCCCTTTCTTCATGTCCCCTCTCCATCCCTCCATTTCTCTCCCTCACTCCCTTCCTCCTCCTCTGAGTGCCCTTCTGACTCAGCAGTGCCTGCAATGAGCAGCGCGACAGATCCGGGTCATCAGCCTGCGCCAACACACTGCAGGGCACAATGAGGTAATCGTCCTGCACCAGTGTGCTGCACTGCTACAGGAAGTTCACCCACAGCTGGGGCCCACATACAGAACACACACAGAACAGCACCAGACACGGGTCACACACCAGTTCACCACCAGACATCCACTAACCTTTCTTGGCTTGAAACTTTCCATGACCAATATTGCAAATCCCCATTTCTTCTCTGTATGTAGGCTACATTAAATAAACATCACATACAGCTGACCTTACAGCAATTGGATGTTTAAATATAAGTTCGACATTCTATATTTATTCAACCTCAAAAGCATTATCACTACTTTTCCAAGACTTCTGATTGGTTTCCATGGCTAGATTCCAGGCCAGGATATCACCTTCACCAGGTTTAGAGTCTTGGGGCTCTACTGTCACACTGAGACCTGCTGACTAGACGCTGTCGTTGGTGCTACCCTTTCAGCTCTCCAGGGACACACAAGGAGCAACAGAGGCAGTGTGTGTGTGTGTGTGTGTTCGGTGTGTGGCTATGATGAGGGGGGTGTGGGTGTGGTGTGTGCATGTTTGTGTGTGTGTGTGTGTGTGTGTGTGTAGGCCTTACTCTGGGGGGTAGCGAGTGTCAGTATTCCCCCCAAAGTTTTGTTCCGCCACGTGAAAAATAAAAACATTCTTGTGTTGTGTTTTATTATTCGGTTTAAATACTAATAGCGCAATAGGTGAATATAGGGGGTCCCAATGTTTTGGTTTGTTGTAGTTAACTGGGTCGGAGAGCTGTTAA
>BROE01000016.1:10791799-10802745 GCA_036571765.1 Plecoglossus altivelis | reverse complement strand
CCCCCCCCCCCCACACACACACAAACACATCTCTGCTCCTCTTTGATTGGTGCCCTAAATAAGCACCCTCCCCCCCCCCCCCCCCCCCCCCCCCCCCCCCTTCTGCTCCCTCTGTCAGGGCACTGGGAGAGGAAACTGCAGGCGTCAGAGTAACACAGAGAGACCCCTCTGTGGCACCTCTTTCTCTCAGTTCCTCCACACAGCTCCCATCCTCCTCTCCACCCCTCCATCCCTCCTCTTTTCCCTGCCTCCTTCTCCGGGGGCTGTTGAGAGACCCGCATTAGCGGAACGAGAGATGGAGGGGCAGATAAATGGGTGCACGGGACAGAATGGAGTCATTAAAGATGTGTTGATGGAGTGAGGCCCGACTTGCTGAGACGAGGGAGGGCCGGAGGAGGAGAGAGCCAGGGGCCTCATTCACAGCATTACACTTCTGTCGCCCTATTTTGTTTACGTATACCCTTTAGAAGGCTTTTAACCACACTGTCGGGTTGATCTGAATGAACAGACCGTGGCTCTGTCTGCCTCCCCACACTCGCTCTCTCATTCAATACCTAATGTCAACATTGGTACGTTCACTCATCCTTGCTCAGTATTAGCCATTAGAGACAGACCCAGCGCACGAGTTCAGATTGAATAAACTTGATCTTTGGTAAGAGCCAAGTTTTATTCACTATGTTCTGAGATAGGGAATAGTCTGTCTGGAGCGGTCTGTATACCTACCCTGCTCGCCTTCCTTCTTGCTTGTCTGTCTCATACACTCAGTCACACACACACACACACACACACACACACACACACACACACACACACACACTCCTGGAATTACCCTCTCAGTGTCAATGCCAATTCAGTGAGGCTGTCAACCTCTGTATTACTGCACACACCTGAGAAACTACAGAGGAATATTTTATACTGTTCCCCTCGATCAAAACACACACATATACACACACACCTCGCAACCTTACCCCCTTACTATTATTTACATCCCTTACGGGGTGTAAATAATACTTACACCACGTAAATATTATTTTTAAAACACATGTAATGGAACATACCAAACTAAAGCTGTATTTTTTCTGCTACGCTACCTCGATGAGAATTGCCAGACTTGGAGGTGGTAATGAAGCCTGTCACCACTAGATGGCGAGAGAGGGCAGTGTGGTTTAACAAGGTGCTTTGGCAGGTCATGTGTGGTGTCCTGTAGGCTACTGACGAGAGGCTGAGGTCTACCTCCGTGTTCTGGTCAGTCTGGTAACAGTCTGTGTTTTGTCCACCTTTCGCATTTCCACACCTACGTCCTAACACATCACCATCATGCAATGCCAGATGCAAACCCCCTCTCACGCAGAAATGCAACATTGGATCCCTCCCAAGCACAACACACACACATATTCACACATATTCCTCCCCGCCCTCTCTCCATCTATGTCATTAGAGCGCTCATGCTCTTTGTCAGTCTGTCTTTCAAGCAGAACATATGCTCTCCTCTCTGGATTTGCTCTTCCCTTTTCTCTCTTTTAATACTGTCTGCTGCCCATCTCCTCCCTCCCTCCTTCCTACCCTTCACCTCCCAAAACACTGTCAAGCCTAATATGCCCAAATGTGAGAAAACCCATGCCAGCTTTTATGTTTTTTTCAATAATCTGGAAAATGTAAATTGTCTGCCACAAACATGTCTCGATATGTGAATATAGGCTAACTGCTCCCAGCTGTGCTGAAGCAGACACAGGCACAGTGTGGAGTGACGCAGACAAGAGAGTGAATGTAGCTAAACGAATTATCTGTCCTGTTTATATGTTAAAGATGTGACCCTGCAAAAAGTACAGTACCGGCGGACATTTCAACGCAGTGCATGGCAGGCCACAGCTAGTCTGGGCTGATAGCCACTCTGTCAGGCTTCCCCCGTAGACTATATATAGATCAGCTGTTGTTTGCCGGTCGTCAGGTGAAACGTCATACTGTGGTTATGTACTGTAGATTCATGCCACCTGGTTGTGTAGGCAGTGTGGCCTGCTTGGTCGCTTGGCTCGATTCAGTTTCTGGGGCTAGTGCGAGGGTAAAGGCTCATTTAAGTAAGGTAGGGGTTAGTTGCCAGGGTTGGTTGATCAAGTCTCTGGAATACTGTAATGCTGAAAACGATGTGTGTCTGATTTGGACTCGGTGTGTATGTGTGTGTGCGTGCAACACACTTGTCGACCCTCACGTCCACTCACAAACAGAAGGCTTTGGCATTTCACATACCATCCTCCATCTCTTCACTGACCTGATATAGGCTCTTTCTACCGCCTCCCCTCTCCCCCACACCTTACCCCGACCTCCGACCCCCTCCCCCCTCCACCCCTGCAGGCTCAAGCAGCAGGAAATGAGGACCGGGCCAATGTGTGTGTAGACATGACCCAGGTGTGTTCAGGCTGCAGGGCCAGCTCCCGCTGCAGAGCAGTGCCGGACCCACAGGGACGATCACACACACAAACACACTCACAGGCACGCACACACACTCACAGGCACACACACACACTCACAGGCACGCTTACACACTCACAGGAGCGCGCACACACTCACAGGCACGCACACACACTCACAGGCATGCACGCACACTCACTGGCACCGAACACATTCACAGGCACGCACACACACTCACAGGCACGCACACACACTCACAGGCAGGCACACACTCACAGGCAGGCACACACACTCACAGGCAGGCACACACACTCACAGGCATGCACACACACACTCACAGGCATGCACACACACTCACAGGCATGCACACACATGTACACTGATCAAAGCCCCTGCTCACCACCGGTCCGCACTGACAAAGTACCCCCTACATAAACAGGAAGACCTGCCTACATGAAAACAGAATCATTCTCCATTTTTCATCTCTCCTAACAGCCAGCAGCACACTACAGTAGTGGGCCGCTGCAGCTCTTGGTCTCTCTTAGTGGTGTTGGGTTTCTGTTACTGTAACAGGGGAGTCGAGTCGGAAGAATAGAAATGAACAGAGAGAAGATCGAGAAAGACAGCACACAAGATGAACTCTACAGCGCCTGTGTTATATCAAATACAAGTGTGTGTGCTTGTGTTTGCAACTGTGTGTCCATGTGTCTGTGCTGTTGGTCAGGTTTCCACAGACAGAGGGGAAACTACTGCATGATTTCTTCATTACCGTACAATCTAGAGACCTTGGGAAAAGAAGCTATGGGAATTAGGGTCAAATGCATGAACGATTTGGTTGCTGTGCCACAAACAGACATCTTCAAAACCTTCCAGAGTGTTTGGGGGGAAAGCGTACTATACTGAAATAAAGCATCTGATCAAATTCTCTCCACAAAGTCTACAAATGTACGGTACAGGAGAAAGTGAGAGCTGCCGCAACCCAAACGGCAGAGTGACGAGCGCTTGGCTGAGGTTTAGTCCGGCTTGCCTTGAGAGTGTGTCTGATGGAGACAGCCCTTTGGCTTGGGTATATCACACACAGACACAGACACGCGCACATACATTACGCACCCACACACACTAAAACCTTTGCTGAAACCTAAGATGCTTGGCTTTGTCAAAACACAATAAACGTTCCCTGGTTTGGATTTCCACCATGCAGGAAGCCGTCCGGAGCCCAGTGTTTAGGTGTTGAGTCTGGACTGGACTTCTGGACAGAACCTGTTGTTCACATTATTGGGCTCCAGACCCCTCACTGACACACTGGATTATTGGGCCTTGCTGGCATAGTGAATCGCTCTCATATAAAACGGTTGTTTTGTTTCTCGGCCCCCCTGAAGCTAAGTGGAACTTAGACCTGCATGTGGAATGAAGACTGCTGAGGTGGGTGAATGCTGGATGGAGGAATGCGATGATGGATGGATGAGGAAGGGATGAGAGGAGGGGCTGGCAGGACGCGGGAATAAAACAGGGTGACGGAGAAGAGAGGAAATTCAGGAAGAAACAAAGTAGACGAGACAGATGAGAGGCCGTGGTTGGACTCGCTACATGGAACAATAAAACTCTCTGGACTCCCCTCTAAGACACAGTTGGTGAGTTCCAGATCCAGTAAGGAACATCTCTTTTCTTGGTTATAGAGGGAGAGCATGGTAAGCCTGGAGGTCCTGCAGGCCTGTATGTGTTGGCTCCACATTACAGGCTCTCTTGAGGGTTAGTAACGCCCCTGGTTGTAGCACTGCAGCCGGATCCCAACTTAATTCCTACCATGATCATAGATTCCACCTTCCCCGCCCTGGACCACCCCACTCTGTCTCCCCAGGAGGAACATATGGCCGGAGGACTGTACCAACCCAATCTGAGGGGGAGGGAGGAGGGAACATCAGACTTACATTCCAGCACTATGTCATCAGTGCAGTGCATTATCTCATCAATGTGGTGGTTTAGACAAACAGCATGGTAGGTTTTCGGTGAGTGAAGACAGAAATTGTAAATTAAGGACTGACAATGTGCCTAATCCATTTTCCCTTTTCACATCCCAATACTGTGGATGTGGATTTGTGTGTGTGGCTTTTATCATTACAGGAATCACTACCAGACAACCCTGCTTTTCTGCTCTTCCTCTGGCTCATCACCCAGTGGAAAGGACATCTGCTCTCTTATTCATGCCAGGCGTTTTTGTAGTTGTGCTTAAATGTCTTCACTGACAGGCCCTCGGTAAAGGCTGTAAAAGATACAAGACACAAGCGCTAGATTGAGTTTCATTTAAAGAGGATCCTGCATTGAAGTGCATTTCCAATGGCAGACAATGCTGTGCACCTCTTGTGCTCTCAAGCTGTCGGCAAAAAGATTTGAACATGTGTAGACAAAGAGCAAAAGAGAAGTAGAGATAGGCGAGAGGGAGAGAGAGAGAGAAAGATAGATAGATAGAGAGAGAGAGAGAGAGAGAGAGAGAGAGAGAGAGAGAGAGGGAAGGGGAGGGAAAGAAGGAGAGATAGTGTGGAAGGCTGTCAGAGACTGACATTTTAAATACCTGCTTTAAAAACTTTACACTGGAGATGACAGGGTTTATTAGACCGAGGCGCAGAGTACACATCAGACTGATCTTTAAAGTGTCCTCTCATCTTTGTCTCTTCTTCTCTGTCCAGGCGCAGTTGGAAGGTGTCAGTGATGTGCACAAACTACTGGTCTTCTAGAATTATGTTCGTTCCTCTACATGTTGAAATACAATACTCCATACTGCATCTGTTTGCGTATGATGAATATGCAGCCTACCAAAACCACTGAGCGCTGAACTCCTAAACTTTGTCCTGAGGTTGGAATTGACAACATCAGGCATTCCCTGTATGGCCCTCCAGGCATATTCTAGACAGGCACAAGGGTATTTTGGGGGATGAAACCAACCAGAAAAGTCTTTGTAAACATTTTTCAGTGGCAGGATTAAAAGATTAGGCCCTGTTTTTCTGGAGGATTGTTATTTTGGTCTGAAAAGCGGCTGCATCTGGAGCCAACCAATCATGTGGGTGTACTCTGTGGCTTCACTGCAAGGGATGTGAGCCTCGTAAACCAGCGGCACGCGAAGGTACCCTCCCCACAGTCCCCTCCTTCCTAAATCCCACACTCATCCACCAGGTAGAGTTCATTATTTTGGTTGAGGACTGGTTTTAGTTGTAGACTGGATCCTATCTGAGGTGGGGGTGACTCTAGTCATGCATAGGTTATTTACATTTGTGGAAAAGAAAAGTTTTTTTATGATAGTTCTGCGTTAGCGTGTCATTCTTGCATTTTGCATCTTGCATGAACTGCGTGATTGCGTGCAGACAGTTGCCATCGCTTGCATGCGTGTGTACTGGTCTCGCTTGTATATTTTACGTGTGGCTGTGTTCATACAACGTGGTAGTAATTAAGCTCAGTTTACTGCGGTGTGACTGTGAGGTCATGCCTAGAGTGACTCCCAGCCAGGAGGGTAACAGTCTAACAGGTAAACTCACTATGAGTACAAAAGCTAACAGGCTAACACCCTGTGAGCTAGCAGGGAGGGGATTTATCTGTGGAATTAGCTATTGTTATTTTTATTATTGAGAAAAAGGTGCCAGTATTTTTGGCCACGGCTGGAAAAACCTCAATAGTCAAAGGTTTGTTTTTACAGTGTTCCTCTAAACTGAGGCAGTTCAGACGGATGAGTCCTTGAAGCCCTTTCAAACCATTGCACCAGACTCCATTTAGGTATGCTTGTGTGTGTATGTGTGTGTGTGTGTGTGCCTGGGCCCAGCCTACCCAGCCGATGGTTTTCTGCTCTGCACATGTGTTGATCTGGGCTACTTTCATCCATCACAGTCAGGTAGCAGAACCTTGACTGCTCTGGCCGGCTTGGGCCCAGGCCCTGGGAAGCGCACAATCTATCACCAACCTGCTTCACATCAAAACTGCACACAAGTGGAAAAAAATACCCAGCAGTCCCTCCCCCCAACCGATGACATCATAGCGCAAAGAGCATGGCGATGTCAGGATGATAGTAACCAACGATGTAGGTTGTCAGGTTGGAGTGGAATGCTGAACAGGATAGAGGACCCCCACACCTCACCTAAAAATGAACCCAGAGCCGCTGATAGAGCCTCGCAGAGCAACGCCCATAGTTGGACGTCCTCTGAGGCTGCTGCTCCCATTCGTGGCCTCTCTGTCTTGCAGTTGGACTCCCCCATCTGTCAGTCAGTTGATCTCTTAATTGATCACCAGCGCTGAACTTTATATGGCTGTATGGTTGTCATCCATCTGGCCGTTGAGAATGAATGAGGGGGTTTAGAGGCTGAAGTCTGCGTACTTTAATGTAGCATCCAGAGGGACCCATGTACAAGTGGCTGCTAGAGAGGTTTGGTGAAATTGGGGCCAAGTATCAGACATTTGGTTCAGATAAAGAAGGTGGGATTGGATAACACACGCACGCACGCAAACACACATACAAGGACACACACACACACACCTTTTTCATGGGCGCAGCTTATTTTCTGCTACATTAAGAAAGCTCCTGCAGTGTCTGTCTTGCAGATGGGCTGCATTAGGATCAAACAGGCCACAGCCCTCCTCTATCTGCCTTCTGGCCCAAATGTACACAGCATATGGCCCAGAAGCAAATCATTTTCCCTTCTGTGGTCGGACCAGAGGGAGGGAAGGAGCGCCTGGGAGAGAGGGATGGAAGAAAACGTGGAGGAGGGGTAAGGAGGAGGATTGGGAGCGGCATTGGCAAAATGGAGAGAGTGAGTGAAAGATGAGAGAAATGTGGAGAGAGACATGAGGTGGGTAGTGACTGGCCAGCAAGGCTGTATAAATCTTCTTCATTCTGGTAAGACTGACTCTACTGTCTTCAGTGCTGTTTCCCACCTGGGAACTGGAATACTTTCTATCTCTAATACAGCTATCAGAAGGTCTCCCCCACCACCACCACCAAACACACGCACGCACTCTCGCACATCCTCCTGTCTCCCAACACACTATGAGAGAGACCATTGTTTGAGTCTCTGTTCAAATCTTGATTGCACTGCCTCGGAGGAAAATGAGAGTGTGCAAGGGACAGAGCTGAGTCACCGCATTCACAGTAAACAACACTTTCTGACATGAGCTCCAATTTCTTCAGTCGAGAGAGAAGACGAGAGTAAGAAAGAGAAAAGATTGGGAACAATAGCGAGTGAGACACAGAGGAGAGAGAGAAATAGGAAGAGAAGGAGTGATTTAAAGAGTCACAAGTGGACTGTGAGGATGGAGGTTGTTAGCCCCAGTGGTCTGGTTATCAGTGGAATGCCTCAGGGCTCTGACCTTTTGAAGTTCCCTGTTGGACCAGATCTAGTTTGAGGCTGTCTGTCCGCAAAATACCACTTAACCCAACAGTCAGGCAGTCTGTCTCTGTGTCTGGAGGCAACAGAATAACTCAGAGCCTATTTTATGCCACTTTGCTGTTACAATTGTATTTGTTTATTAATTTATGGAATACGTGCTGTGGAAAAGACTTTGGATAAACTGAGAAGCACAAGGGTTGTGCTCTGTATGTGGGATGACTGTTTAGGGGCCATGAATTACATTTGGGGGTTTTCAGTGTTTCATTACACGACATAGGTTGTTATCGTAATCAGTGTATGTGCACTTGGAATCTGTAATCCTCCAATCTGAAACGGGACTTTCATCTACATAAAGTGTGTTTGTGTGTTTGCGTGTGTGGCCATGGGACCTAGTCTTCCTGGCGCAGACCTAAGACACCATCAAACAGCCTCTATCTCGCGCGGCGTGACAGATGATTGAACACATCGTTTCGATGAACCCAATTAAGCCTTGACCGAACTCAGGAGGATTGCAGATTGGATCCAAAAACAAATGGTTATTTCTTCACACGTCCAAGTCCTAGTCCCTGCTCTGTAGCACATTGACTTGATAATGGCAAATTACCCAAACTGACATGATGATTGCAGAATAGCAAATCAAGGGCTGTTTTTTTTCTCCTCCTCTCGTCTCTTTCACGGCACATTGCACAAGGATATGTATGACAGATGTTCTCTATTGAAGCAAACCCAACGCTGTTCTACTATATCACTGCATGGTTACTAGGCTCCACTACTGATTCCGAGGTTTGCATTGCAATCCTTTATATCTACGTTTGACCATCTCGTTTTTTAGATTTTAATTAGGGTTCCTAAAGACCGAAATGTACGGTTTTGATGGTATAATTATATTTTTCATGAAATGGCTCAATAGCTTGACAAATCCTTGGCCACATTTTTTCCCAAATGTGGCCCTGTAATATAACAGGTCACTCACTACTCCTGGACCGCTAATATCATATGCACGCCCATGGGTGGCGCTATTAGCCACACCCAAAGTCTACACGATTTCCCATGTGCCCCTTTACCCTAAAATGACAGAAAATGGGTATACATGCCTTACTTCTCACAGGGAACAAAAAGCCCAGGACCCATGATGTCTGAAATGATAGATTTAACTATACAAAGACATGTTGAGTAAACCTATCAAACTCTTCTCTTGACTCATAAGTCCAATTGACTTCAAACTCAGTATACATGTATTAGTTGTAACCCTGGAATACATTAAATGAACACTGCACCTTTTTCTTTTGCTTTTCCAAAAACGTTAAGAAGGACATTTTTGAGTGAGGGATGGAAGGATTCAATTTAAGAGGCCACTGCCAGTTGAACCTTTATACTCTTCACAAAAAATCCTTCTCAACGTGATTGGAAAGGAGACGGAAAGTTGCAGCGGTCTAACGTCTTCCAGAGCTGTATATCTGAAAGAAGAAAATGTCAGCTTTCTGGACATGGTCATTCATTTGGGCTCCTCTGGTAGGAAGAATTTTCTTTTTATGGTATTAAGGGTTCCTCTGAAGTGTTCACCATAAAGGTATCTTTTTCATACTCTTTTCCAACTATGTTGCTGACTTCTTCATTTATTGCTCACTTGCTGACCAGCGTCTATCACTCTTTCTTTCTCTCATACTATGTCATGTCTAATAAGTGTAGAACAGAATGACGGTAAAAAAATCTTGAGAGATAATTAGCAGTTTGATGATTAGAGGGAGGTTCGGGTCAGGGGGCTATATTTAGACAGGCTCTCCTTACTCAGCGATATTAAGCTCAATTGAGAGGCCATCTCTATGCTCCTCTGTTCTCTCTCTCATTCCCTCCCTCCCTCTCCCCACCATGCCTGCTAGTCCTTGGTCCACGTGTTGATTTCCCCTCTCTTGCTGGCCTGGAGTCTGTTCTTCTTACGTCTCTCAAGTAATCAAATGACATCCAAGATGACATCATCTTGCAAATCATGATCTGGCCTAATAATAAGATCATGATCTTATTATTAGGTTCTTCTTAACTGTTGTCTTCTTAACTTAACTCTGTTGTTCATGATTAAAGTAGCTGGATTTAGTTGTCTGGGATAATTGCGCGTTCAAGCATTGGTATTTAAATAGCGTATCGATAGTAGAAATCTTGATCATCAGCAACGTTGCAATGGGCTGCTCACCATGGCCAAGAAGAGAGTCTCATTTTTCCAGATACATATGATATCAATTTATATACAAATCATATATTATATCCAATCTATATGTGAAATTATATGGAAAATGATATTATGTATATATTAGACTTCCTGTGTCAGCTTTGCTTATAAAGCCGCAATCAAATCATGTTCACGTGAAATAAGCCTGCTACCGAGGTGGTTTGAGATGATGTGCCAATCCATGATCCAAGATGATGACAAATCATCAATAATCCAATCCAGCTAGTCTAACTGAGTTAGCGACGTACGAAGAACAGGTGGGAGGCTTGGATGTTTAGAGTGGCTGGGTCACATAAAGGGATGACAGGGGCCAGTAGGAGGGGAGAAAGAGGGCTTTCATTGTTGATATTGCCTTTTTCGACTTTTTTTATGTTTGTGTTCTTTGTTTTTGGTGAGGTGTTGTACAGTTTGGATTGTTTTTCATTGCTCGACTGTCGAGTAAAACAGATTGACGACGAAACAATTGTATTTTCACACTCTGTCTGTCTCAGTCTTGTCTGAGTTGTTGGAGGGGACAGGCAGTGTGTTGGCTGACCAACAGAGGGCGGTACACTTAAAATGCATCGACAGAAGTATTGTAGAACCACCTAGAGTACAATACTGGCCCAATCTGGACAGACAATTGCCTTTAACACGAGCTTCATGCTTTCGGTTCTCCTCTGTTGCACTTATTGTTGACGCTGCGTCTATCTCTCGCTAATGATATTTGAGTCTCTGATTTGACAGAGCTGACATTCCTCCCCCAGTCCACAGCATTCAAGGAGACGCCACAATTTTCCTTGGTGATTAGGGCCAGTCAGACTCTGACAGCTGCCAGAAGAAGAAATAAAGGACCTTCTGGGACATCAGACACTGAAACCAACAGAGCCCTGCGCAGTTCAGAGACAGGCTGAGTGATGGTCATCTACACGAATCACACTGTATATGAGGGATTTGTTTTTGGGGGGGGG